>JAVCKT010013912.1:0-33799 GCA_032273925.1 Rhynchotus rufescens
CCTGATCATCCTGGTAGCCCTGCGCTGGACTCTCTCCAGCAGCTCCACATCCCTCTTGTACTGGGGAGCCCAGAACTTAGCGGTCACTCACGGCTCCCACTCTCATTCTTCTGCGGGTGAAATCACAGCTGTGGGCTAGCAGCTTCCTCCTTTGACTTGCCTTATCAGAACTGGCCTGTTAATTAGATCCAGGGTTTGGCTCCCCTTACTGTGAAATATAATTCTGTTATCAGCGCAACCACATTCTGCCCTAGGTGATTTCCGCTTTGACTTTAATCCTTTTTTTTATTTTTAATCCCATGAAATAAAAAGTATTTCCTTACTTGGGTAAGCTGGATAGCCCTTTGGTCTAAATAGAGTTCTTTCATTTTTAGATTTCTGATATGCTAAACCTCTGTGAAAGTTTGATAAAAGGTAACTTT
The DNA here is from genome assembly GCA_032273925.1 of Rhynchotus rufescens. Classification (NCBI taxonomy): domain Eukaryota; kingdom Metazoa; phylum Chordata; class Aves; order Tinamiformes; family Tinamidae; genus Rhynchotus; species Rhynchotus rufescens. Next base: position 423 of record JAVCKT010013912.1, read on the forward strand.
GAGGCTTTTAATTAATTATGTACAAAAAGTTGACAGTGCTCTACTGGGAGGTGTTCCTAATAATCCATGCATGTAATGTAGTGGGAACATTGTTTATAAATATAAATGAAACGGAAGGTCGGTAACCTTGGAACAAAAGAAGATGAAAACTCAAATCACGGCTGGCAACCTCAACAATTAAATGTGCTAAGATGAAATGACCTGCTTGAAAGCGACAATTTTATCTTTGTTTTCCAGTAAGTTCCTGAATACTGGAGGAAGAATAATCCTTGTAATAGCTCCTTAAAGCTCTTACCAAGAGTGAAGCGAGGAAATGTTGGTTTTTAATATTTCATATCTCCCACAAATGAAAAGCCCCGCTCTTGCGGTTCAGGCCAGCTGCAAATGCAGAGTGCCTGTCAGCTGGAAAGCGAGAGGAGGGAAGGGGAATCAGAAGGGCCACGTCAGGAAGCTGCATATAAAGGAGTGGCCAAAGGAAATGAAAGTCAGGGACAATTTTTGTGTGAGTGTTTCAGTCTAAAATAATGGAAAACAAATAGGAAAATGTTAGTGGTAAGTTGTTTTTCACCTGGCATGTTGCATGTTCTGTTTGATTTTAAAAATAACACTCTGCTTGGGATACATCTCCCTGCTTTTCCAAATGAGTCACAACAGCATGCGAAGCGCTGGTGGAAACAGGCTCTGGCTCCCAGGAAATGTTGAATGGAGTGGTCATTAGAATTAATGCTTCAGGGACACAGAAAAATATCAAGGCACATTAAGCCTTGAAGCTGTTTGTGCTTATTTAATAGCTGAGTGTTGCTTATTTATTTGATTTTTTTTTAATGTAAATGTTTGAAGAAAAGTGTCTTGTTCGAGATTTCAGCTTTGGGAACCCAGGAAGAAAGTGTGTGGGCTGCTTCGTGACTGCATTTTTAACCTTCACGTGGCAAAACTGAGAGGCAAATTTGCACTTCAAAATATAGCTGAACCAAACCACCCACGTACGGAGATAATAAAACATCAAAAGGCCTGTGAAACACGCTGGCACATGTATATATGTTTAAAAAGTGCACAAAATGAAGAAATCGGGAAGACACAACTAAATCCCTATTCTAATTGGAATATTAGTTATAATAAGCCAAACTTTTTTTTTTTTTTTTTTGGTAGTATTTACCCCAAGCTCAACCAATGTGCTACTGTAAAAATGGATGTTTTTGTAGTATTCAGTTTGCTGAGCATAAGCAGATCTTCTCCTAGGGACAGGAATATTAAAGGATATAAACATTACCGAGCCTCATTAATTCTATTTGGCCTGAAAATTGTTGTCTTTTGCTCTGGGGAGTGTATTGAGATACTAAAGTTAAAGGTCTGAGAAGGCACGATGACAATATTAGTACCATATTACTGCTGGTATTACAGTGCGGCTCGGTTGCACTAGACGCAGCAGGAGCTCACGGGCCAGCTTTGCGGCAGGACCGCTCCTGCTGCTCCTGCGGTCCCAGCGCTCGGGAAAGTGCATGTGGCATCGTAGGCTCACAGAATCACAGAATCACAGAATCACAGAATGGTTGAGGTTGGAAGGGACCCCTAGGGATCACCCAGTACAGCCCCTGCTCCAGCAGGGATACCCAGAGCACGGGGCACCCGGTCACATCCAGGCAGATTAGGAGATCTCCAGAGCAAGAGCCTCCCCAGCCTCCCTGGGCAGCCTGGGCCAGGGCTCGGGCACCCTCACACCAAACAAGTTCTTCCTCACATGGAGATGGAGCTGCCTGGGGTTCAGCTTGGACCCATTGCCCCTTGTCCTGTCACTGGCCACCACTGAGAAGAGTTTGGCCCCTTCCTCCCTACATTCCCCCTCCAGGTACTTATACATGTTGATCAGATTCCCTCTCAGCCTTCTCAGGATCTTGCCTATGCATAACCATTTGCAGCTCATTTTCTAATCAAGTCTCACCTTTGCTTAGATCAACTCACAATCCGTCCCACAAATTTCCATGAGGTGCTGCTTGCCTTTGGAAAGCTGGACTCCAGCTCCATAGGCTACATCTGCATTTTCCTGTGAGTTAGAAAACAGAGCAAATGTCAAAGCAAATCCTGCTTCACCCTGTGAAATTCATCCCTTGAAGCAAAGAGCCGGGCAGATTGTAAACTGAGGGCTTAAGGGGAAGATCCAGAAGATCCATGTCAAGTGGAGTGTCCAAGGAGAAGTGCTGGCCAGGCTGTGTGAACCAGTAGAAATTGTCTGTCCGAAGACTGAAAAATACCCTGCCAATGGAAATCTGGAAATCTGGAAATTGCACCTGGTGTATTCTGCAGTTTTGATTTTTTTTTTTTTTTTGAACTGCAATCCAGTTCCCATGCCTCTGTATTACTAAATTTAGCCCCAAATACTCCTTGTGACTGAAGAGCTCCTAAGAAGAAACAACTCTGGGCAGGCTGTGTCTCTCATCGGGTAAATGTGGCAGGAGGTTGATGCTGTTGTGGAAATGGGCACAATTCCCGAGCGCCAAGCCAGGGCAAGCAGAACAACATTGACACAATTAACACTCCAGTGATAGATGCAATTAACTCATGCCCCTCTTTAGAAAAACAGAATGTTTAAATTATTTAATGTTCTTGCTTTATAGAAAGATTCTTCTGTTCAGTTCATAACACCTCAGTCCTTTGCAGAAAGCTGTCTCTGTAAAAATGCAGAAACTTTTCTCATGTGGTACAATTTCAAGTTTATTTCCTGTTATTTTTTATTCATTCACACCTCCAGGCCGCTGTTGTAGCATTACACTGCACTTAACATTTATTTCCCTTTCTTCCAAACGCTGTGGTCCAAAGGCTGAGTGAGACCATGGCCCTTGTCTTCTTGCAGTGCAGCTTGCCCATTGGAAAGGATTTAAATTGCAATTTAAGGATTCAAAATGATGTAGACAGTGATTTTTTTTTAATAATAAATTACCAAAGTTGGTTCTTTTTCTCTTGAACTCAGGTTATTGAAAGGATAATCACTCTTGCAGAAGAACATAATATTGAGAAAATACTCATGATATTTTATTTTCCCCAGAAAAAAATAACAGAAAATTTACTGTTCCAATTGTTTTTCTTGTAGGTATGTATGTAGACCATGTTTAAAAGTCAGCATGGTTTTTAGGGACTATTACAAAAATGCGCTTTATGATTCTATTAGTCCAATATTTATGTTAAAAAACTTCCAACTCCATGAAACTCTTCAAAAGATGTTCTTTTTCTCCAGACATTTGAGTCATAAAAAAGCTAACATTTACAGTTGTGTATTTAATTTCATTTCGCATGCATCCTACTTTCTTTCTGTCTTTCCATCTAACATATAAACAGCATATAAAATAAATGCATATCTCATTTCTGCCACAATTGCAAAGCTCACATCTTTCAAAGTAAGATCTATTTTTCAATAAATATAGCCAGTCTGATTTGTAATGGCTTCACAGAATCATTGTGGTAAGTTCTTACAGATTCATCGACGTGCTGCCTAAATTATATCTTAAACATAAAATTGAAAATGTGATGGAAAGTATGGCCTCATGAGGTAGTATTTCATATTTCTTACAAACAGGTGGTGGTTCTCAGAGCATGTTTAGAAGCTTTTTACAAATAGGTTCCTTCCACAGGGTTTGAATAAAGAATTTCGAGAAAATAATCATGCTAAGACATAGCAGGCCTTTCTGTCTGCAAAAGCAGAGTATTTGTGTTCATGTTGAATGACAACAATGTTTGGCCAGCTAAATGATCAGCTACCTTATACGGCCTTTGGCATTTGAGCGGCAATAATAAATTTATTCATTTATCTGTTTGTTTGAGAAGATTGGAGAGAATGGAGGTGAGAGCATATATAACTTTAATAGTTGATTTCTTGTCTTTCAGAATTCACTGCTGCATTTAATATACATTTATTGAGAAAAAAAATGGATTTGACTGCAGAAGTTTCTGTAATATAGTCCACAGTCTGCTCTAGCATGAAGCAGGCTGCTTCTGTGCACTGCAAAATGTCTTAAGATACTTTCAAAAACATAAATCTAGACCATGAAAGTCTGGCTGTTGCGCTCTAACGAAGGCTAGGATTGCTAGAGTGCATTGGGAAGTATCTGCTGCAGATACAGTCGCATTTCGGAATGGAATTTTGTTTTATTGGTTCCTTAGTATTTTGATTTAAGGACTCTGGTGACGTTAGTTTTAATATTTTTGGTTTCCTGCTTTTTGCCCTCATAGATACTAGGAAGGACAAGCAGTTTTATGTACTAGGATGGACAGAAGCTCCACGACTTTTACTGCCTCACAGAAGGTCAGCCTGCAATCTGGAGGCTTTAGCTGGATGTTGCTGATTTGAGGGTGGCAGAGTGGTATGTTAGAAGTTATGCCATACTCCAACAGGCATTTCAAACGCGGACATTTAGATAATGCTCCTAAAACAAAGTAAAGACAAAAATGTCTCTGCAATATCACACTTCCAAATGTTGCCCTTTTGGAGATTTAACAGAAGGGCTTGAGGAGGTTTGATGGACAAAGCCCTGCGAAGCACTGAGTGTTGCTGGGAGGGCAGATCAAGACTTGCCTGCTGGGATCGGCACATACTGGAATGGCCCCGGTGGGATATTCCCATCAGACTCATCTCAAGGGCAGTATAGACTGTGATGGGAACAACAGCATTAGCAGAAGAAATTAATCGCTCCCAAAGTCCTCTGTTTGTGCTGTAGAGTCTACAGTTCTTGAACACGATGCTTAGATTAAATAGCTCAGCCAGCCTTAAAGGTCCCTCGTTGCTGTGTCTGTTCCATCCTTCCCTGATGATGTTAAGAAAGCTCTTGAGAAGTCTGAGTGAATTACATTCAGCAGAGATGTATTTTCTAGCTATATTTCCTGAAGGGGACAAGGAGAATCAGCATTAATAAGTTTAATGCTAGGTGGTGTGGCAACTTGGCAGTGAGGGCAAGTGAAGACCTCTTAACCCACAGAATAAGGAACCTCTCTCCAAGGTGGTGCACACGAGAACACCTTCAGCAAGCCCATGAAGAACTGTTCATGTCTCTTGGAGTAATGGTATGAAAATATGAAGCAGTGAATCAGTGCAGGTTTGTCATCCTGGCAGGAGGCAAAATACAGGTTGGGAATCTGAGAAGGACAAGAGGTTCTCAAGTCCATCTCACACAAAGAGCCTCAGACTTTCTGTCTTCTTAACAGGAGCAGATTGCTGTGAATCCAGGCCTAATAAGCACAATAACCTGTAAAATTTAATCCTAGCAGCAAATCAGATTTACAAATAAGATTTGGAAAATGAATTAATATTTTTAAGTGGATGCAATGCAGCTTATTTTGCTTTGAGCAAGTGATGGAATCACGAGGTTTGGTTTTGATGTCTCTCAGCTCTTACCATTGGTGTCTTGGAATAAAAGAGGCTCTGAAGAAAGTTTTCCTAAATGTAAAGCACAGGAGTGGCAAATAAAAAGCTCCTGGTGGTATTGCCAGAACAAACCTCTTTTGGAGCAGGCAGGGAGCAGTTTCTGTACACGAACATGTGCCAGGGCCACCGAGTTAGTAGCAGCATTGTGCTGGTTAGTAGTGCAAACAGGTCCCCAGCTTGCCTCAGGTGTTCTTCTAATGGAGCCTTGGGTCCATTTCACGGCCACCCCCTTTCCCAGGGTTATCAAAGCCAGGAGAAGCCTGGTGTCCTCTACGGAAACAAAGCAAAAAGGGAACCAGGGAAATCTACCCATCTAAAGATGTTTTGTTGTTTCCCAGTAGTAGGGAACCAACCAGCTGTGATTCTTCACTGGAAAATTGCTGTTACTCTAAAATCATACGCTCAATGAGAATGCCTGTCATTTTCGATGTTTAACAGAAAGAACCATCTTTTAATTAAAATATTAGAATTCCAATAAAACTATTAAATTTGTATTCAGAAAGTCTGGTATAGCAATCAGAAGCATGTACATAGAGGGTATTTGGCATTCTCTTTGTTCTTTTCCCTCCTGCAAAGATTTGTTAGAGAAAACATAAAATATGTTTCATTTCACAATGAATACTAATCATGGGAAATTTTAACCTCCAAATAAGTATTTTTGCCCCTGGCCTGTTGAAATTAACTGCAGGCATCTCCGTGGAGGAGCCTCAACACTGCCAGTTCTTCCCGTACTTCACATTATCTCAGAATAAACCCTAATGGAAACGAAAAATAAGCGAGAGTGGGGCTGGATCACAGAACATTTGCTCTTTTCTTTTCTTTCGGCTCTCTCCCACTTGACGGTGCTTAATAGATCACCCGACCCCTGCGACAGCAAAACTGTGAAGCTGCATTTTGTAATATCCGCAGCATCACAGGGAGCATCCATTTCCAGGAACCCCAGAGTGCCGAGCTAATATTCCAGGCTTATCCGGCCTTACATAATTAGTTGTAATGACAAAAGGAGACCCAGAACATGAAGCCCTTGCAGCAGGCACTGCCACTTCTGCAGGCGCTTTATACTGGCCCGACCATGGGTGCCCAGCTCTGCTGACACTGCCATTAATGTGCAGCGTGGAAGAGAGAGGCTACAACACGCTGGTTATTTGGAGCACGGAGAGATGAGGCCGGTGCTTAGTAATATATTTTAACATAATATTTTTGCCTTTTTAAGAATAGTGTTGCATTTTTTTCCCCTCGATGTGAAGAGAGCGCTTGTGCACGTAACACACTGTGCTGTCTGGCAACTTTAGATTCTCTGGAGTAACTTGAGAATAAAATTGTGGCTTCATCTTAGTTTTCACACACGTACATTGAGTTTATGTTCCTGTCCTTGCCCATATTCGCATTAAAAAATACTAAGGAAAGACTTATACTCCCTGTAGATACTAGATGGGCTCATGCTATAATCATCTGTTATCTGTATTGATTGCAGTCCTGTGTCTTCACAACAAGTTTTAAATACCTTTTTCCTCTAGAAAATTCTTATAAAAAATAAGAGGAAGAAGGGCATCTTTCTTTATGAATCCCTGAAAAAAACACATAAGCAGTTTTGACAGTGTAGTAATGAAATGCCTAGATATCCATTGGTTTTCCCAGGTGTGTTTTAGCCATTCCTGCAAGAATGGTTTAAATCTGTCATGGCCTTTGCAGCTTCATCACATTTGTCCCATGAGGAGGCGTCGGACTGAGCCGCGAGGAAGCCCCTTGGATTTCCTGGGTTCCTAAATTACTGAGCACCATTCCAAGCTTTAGCAAGGAAATAAGGAGGTACTTCAGGTTCCCAAAAACCACCTCTAAAATACCCTTTTTAAACCCCTTCAGTTATTTAAAACCCTCCTTTTTCCCCAGATTTTGTCTGTAGTCAGACATAGGAAACTTGAATAAAATGAAAAGAATGTTCCTTTAGTGACTGCTCTATCAATCTTCATGCAGCTATGTATTTTTTGTTAAACTTAATTCCCGTGCTTAAATTAAAATTAAAGAATACATTTTATTTCATTAAATGTAATTCCTGTGCAGGTTTTGATGGCCAAGGGGGAGCGTTTCATCATAGTTTTGCATCACCTGTAACCAAACTAGACCCGCGGTGAGGAAACAAGTGGCACCAGGGATGGAGACTGCTCATTTAGTGGCGGGTTATTTTCTCATTTAAACACATTTATCTTTAGCTACAGTCCACCCTAACTCATGTTTTTGCTGAGCTATGTCGGATCTGATCTAAGAAAAGTAAACTTCCAGCAGAAGAAGTAGTTTGAGGAAAAATAAGTAGAAATAGAAAGTCTTTGCATTTGCAGCCTGGAGACCGGTCCGTGGTGTAGGCCGCAGCCTCTCGGCCTACCAGCACTCCCAGTTGTGTCACTTTCCATAAAGTATCTTCCATGTAAATATTATTGGACACTTGCATGTTGTGGGAAACAGGGAGGCTTTAATGCAGGGAATATTGGTGCCCGCTGGGTGCTCGGTGGTTGTGATTCAAGATTTTCCAGCCCTTAACGTGACTGCTATTGCTGAGCGCAGAAATGGAAGCGGAAAACAGGGCTGCTCGTGGATTGTGCGTTGCTGCCGAGTGCATGAGGCAGCACAGGCCTTCAGAGGCAGCTCCCCTCCGCTAATCCGAGGGCAGAGGAATGGGCACTGTGGAGCAGGAAACCTGGTAATTGCAGGAGCAGAGAGAGGAGCAGAGCACGGTGTTATGGGCCACATCAGCGTGAGAGGTAGACACGAGCCCTCCCAGGGGACGGCAGTAAAAGGCATCAAGGCTTTGATGCTGTTTTTCATGAGCGCGGCAATTACAGGATAAATTGGGTTTTAGCTTCTCACCCATCAAGCACGAGAGTGAGCAAAAAGCAATTAGTTCTTCTGCCTCCGCAGCAAAGGGGGGTTATCAGGTTCTCATCGACTCCATAAGATAATGCAGTGAAGAAATGAGGTTGAATCCGAAAGTAGAGCAAGAGGGTACAAGGGAAATGGAAGGGAAGAGGAAAGATTGTGGGCAGAGGGAGGATTTTGCCTCTGAAGTTGTTTCGGCTGGTTCGGTTGTTATCATCTCAGAGCTTCTCTGGGCTTGTGGTAACGACTAGCGTCATCTCAGTATCTCACGCTGCATTTCTGAGCAACAAAAGCTTTGAGCAAATTTGATCCCCCACATAATTCCAGTCAGTATCTAGTGCAGGCATTAATTCCATTCTTGGAAATAAAAGGAAATATGAGATTTCAAAACTCAAACAGAAGAAGGTTTGCAGGATACAGAATATGGAAAAAAGGACAGGCCCCTTAGGAGGAATACAGGAATGTTGTCAGGGAATGCAGAGATGTTACAAGGAAAACTAAGGCACATTTGGAATTAAATCTGGCAAGGGATGTTAATAATAAGAGCTTCTTCAAATATAGCAATGGAAAAAGGAAGATGAGGAAGAATGTGGGTCGGCTGCTGAACGGGGTGAGTGCCCTGTTTAGGAAAGACATAGAAAGGGCAGAGTTACTGAATGCTGCCTTTGCTTCAGTGTTTGCCAAAGGCAGCCCTCTGGAATCCCAAGGATTCCCAGGGACAGGAAAAGAAGCCTGGAGAGAGGAAGACTTTCCCCGGGTAGAAGAAGATTGGGTCAGGGAGCACTTAGGGCAACTTGTTTCCCACAAATGCATGGACCCTGGTGGGATGCACTCCAGAGTGCAGTGTGAGCTGGTGGATGTTGTTGCTCAGCCGTCTCTCCATCATCTTTGAAAGGTCCTGGAGAACAGGGAAGGTGCCTGAGGACTGGAAGAAAGCCAATGTTACACCAGTCTTCAAAAAGGACAACTCTCTGCAAGGCAATTAGGGTGGTAAGTACCCAAACAGACGGGAGAAAAGGAGGTAAAATGTGAATGATGGGGATGGCTCTGAAGCTGGGGCAGTTAGGGGGCTCCCACTCTCCTGAGTGTGTTTGCTGCACATGGAGCAAGTGGAGCCAGAGAGCCCAGCCCCAGAGCCAGGGCTGCCCGCTCAGGCTCCAGGTGGGCATTGGCCTTAACAAGGTAGGAAAGAACCCACCTTTTCATTCCTCAAAACAGGCTTAGGAATCAGTCCAGGGAGGGGCACAGTTGTTGTTACGTGTGTCGTTAGCCATCCTTTCCAAAATACTGAAATAACTTTGCAAACCCTGTTTGAACGAACATGTAAGTAGTTTGCAGTACATTTCTTTGTCAGCAAGGTAAGCTGGTAGGGAAATCATGTAGTTCTACAGTCTTATTTAAAACTTCAGATTACAGTTAAAACCATATAAAACAAAACTCACTTCTGCTGGGAATACAACATAGTCTTACTAACTTTCAAGCACTCCCAATGACTCATGTCTTTCATTTCTTTCTCTTTTATTGTCCTCTATGAAGACTAAGCATGAACTTGAGGGCCCTTCATTGGGTTACTAGAGTAACCAACCTGCACTGTACTTAGGGGCTCTGGAAAGTCTCCTTCTTAAAGGTGAATCTTGAAAGGACCACAGCACTACCTGTGCTTTCCATGTGTTGTGTGATTTAGAGTCAAGTTTTGTGGAATGGACAAAGAAAATGTGAGATCTCGAACTCTTCAAGCTTTGCTTAGTTGTAAGGAAGTAGTAAGTATAAAACACTGCAAGAGCACAGCTACATTTTGATAAATTATTTTCAGATCATCAAGGTTCAGCATAATCTTTTCCTCTTTTCCTCTGCACTATTTATTTGTACAGCTGCTTGTATTCCTGTTGGGGACTAAAAAAGCTTACACTTTATCGCATTGATTTAACAACACATTTTGTGAAAAGTCCCTGGGCACAATACTTGGGAAACGGAACTGAAATTTCAAAACAGGTTTGCAAAAAGGAAAGAACAGGAGAGAAAAGGAGATGGGGGAGAAATCTACCCATCTAAAAATGTTTTGTTGCTTCCCAGTAGTAGGGAACCAACCAGCTGTGATTCTTCACTGGAAAATTGCTGTTTCAACGTGTCGTAGTGAGTGCTTTATCTTGGAAACCTTCTGGAAGTTCCTGGCAGACGTTGGCTTGATGTTGACTGCAGAAAGGTGAGGTCCTCTAGGCTCTTCCCCACAGTCTGAGCCAGCCAAACATAAGTTATGTTTCAATGGTAAAAGAGCAAGGGTAGAGCCAAAGCTTGGGTCTTCCAGTGTGGCGTTTTCCCATCAAATATACCCACTCTAAACTAATCCATGTGAGGGAAGTCCATGCTCCATGCTCTTCCTTAGCCCGGCTTTGTCCTAAACCCATCCTGTTCTGTTTATGCCACGCTGTTTTTAATGCTGAAGCTCTTCATCAGCACACAGTGCTCTTCTATCTCTGATAGTGTTTCGTTTCACTCTATATCCGGAGTATTTTGTCCTGGTTTAAATAACAGAAATAGAACTACGTCAAGCTGTATTTTATCGGGGGATACAGTTGTATTGCCCCTTGTGCCTGGAATAGCACAATGCCCAAAATGGCTCAGATGATAGTTTTGCATCTTCTGACACCCCAATATTTTTCTCAGATGCAAGCAGTTTAGTTTTGGTAAACATAATGCTCTGAAAATATTATTTCGGGTTTATTTGAAGATCTGGGGGAAAAAAAGTTTCAAAATTAATTGACAACAAATGTTTATGAACAGGAAAGAACGGAGCCCAGCGAGACTACAGTGACATGGTGAAACAAATGTAGAGTCGGCTGCTTTAGCACTAGAACTAACAGGCCCCAAACAAACAGCTCTAGAGCGTTTCAAAACTCCACAGCTGCCGGGCTCATCTGCTGCACTGTGCCTGCTGCTGGTCTGCAGCCCCATCTTGTATGTAAATACACTGTGCTAATTATAACTTAACAGCCTGGGTGTTCAAGGGAACCTCAAAGTTACTCTTTAGCTGTGGCCGTAGCATGAAGAGGGTAACAGCACTGATGGGAGCAAAGGAAGCTCTGCGCTGCTGTGTGGAGGCCCTGCCTTTGGATGCCCGTGGCCACCTCCCTCCCAATGCACTCGGCTCCTCCCTTTCGATGCTCTTGGCATCTTCCTTTCCAATGGCCTCAGCCTCTTCCCTTCCAATGCCCTCAGCCTCCTCCCTTTTGATGCTCTTGGCCTCTTTCTGTTCAATGGTCTTGACCTCTTCCCTTCCAATGCCCTTGGCCTCCATGCTTTTTGGCGCCAACAGCTCTTTGCAGCTCATGCAAAGCTGAGGAGTACTGATATAAACTTGAGTTTTGAGTAATGGACACCGATTTTATTCTTCTCTATTTTAAAGGAACACTCCCACGAGCAGCCTGGCAGCTGGGGGACATGGTGGAGAGCTCCAAGAGCACACTGACTTGCGCCAGGATGGGAAGTTCAAAGGCAATTTGCTTCAACAGCTTCCCCTGGCTCCACTGAAAGTGGGAATGGGTCCTGCTGATGCCCATAGCCTCTGTGTGTCCATCCAGGTACTGCCTTCGTGTAGTAAGGAAGGAAATCTCACCTGAGAGGGGCACACAAAAATGGCCCTTTCACCCAGAAAGAAGAGATTTTGGCATACATGAAGACTCTGTGCAAGTGCATTTTATACCTCCCAGAAGAGATAATTGAGGCCTCGGGCTCTGGTTTCTATATTTAGAATTTAAAACTAGAAAATAGCTGGGCTTCAGCCTGTATCATCTCCTGAAGGTTTCATTGCTGCGGGAGGAGCCAGCTTGGGGGGTACTGCTGCCCTCTGCCAGTACGTTCAGCAGGAGGGGACCCCCTCTAGCACTCCCTAATCCTCTTTAGTTTACAGGATTCTGCCGCATGCTGATTTTATTTGAAGTCTTTGTAAGAAGAAGTTACTTCTTGCTGTGGAAAACATGAACAATGGTTTCCTCTGCCCTGGAAAGACTTTGATAAAATACCAAGATAAGAATGTTTTGTTTTATGCACTGTTTTTAATGCAAAGCTTTTGTTTAGTTTCATCTCATATTTAGCTTCATCTTCCCTTCCTGCCTGTGTCCTGCGTGTGCCGGCACTTGGCAGGTCCACAGATCCATCCAGGCAGCAGATCCATCTCTGCCCTTGGGGGTTCCCAGAGCTTCCCGGCATCACGAGGAGCTCTAGCAGCAGGTTCAGCTGTTGGAGAGGCGCAGCAAGGGACATCAGAAGGTGCCCTCATGTTCAGTGGGATTCCGCTCTGCAGTGACCAGCTTTGCAAAGGAGTGCAGGGCCAGAGCTCCTCATCCCACACATCCATGTGCCCTGCGGCTAAACGGGCAGTGTGGTGAGGTGACAAGAGGTGACCTAGAGCAAAAGGCAGCAGGCTGGCAGTGACCTTGAGGTTACTGTAGGTGCCTCCCCAGGAAGGGAATCCAAGGATCTCCAGTTAAAAAGGAAAAAAAATAAATAAAAGCACTGATGCAAGGTAATATTTCCATGTTTGTTCTGCAGCTGTTGATCTGACTGGAAACTTGCTGTGTTTTATAACAGCACAGACAACATATAAAAATCCTCCTTCTTGCTCCATGTGTCCATAGGTTTCCTCTCTTCTTTCCCCCCAGTGTTTTCTGAGGAGGAGTCTACAGCCCCAGAGCAGACATTTCTTTTTTTCTCCTAGGTTGTTGCCTCATATCATTCTGGACCCATTTATCCAATTGTGAGTGGTCTTTTCTCAGGTCAGTGCTAGTTGGTGACATTAACCTGAGGGTTTATGGCAGCCTGCGATCCAGTTACCCCTGAATTCCCATCTCATACCCCACAATTCCCATCTCATCGGTGGGGGCTGCAGTAGAGGCTGTTCCCACATAGGCAGCAAAATACAGCTACCAGAACCTCAGGGAGAACCAGAAAGCAACCTTAGACATTGCAGATTACAGACAGGAGTGTAATAGCTGTTTCTCTTTGCAGAAATAGCTGCAGACCTGCTATCTTAGCATGCAGCACAGAACACTTGCATCTTTAATTTGCACCTCGTAGAAAATGAGTGGAATAGTGTAATTGCTGGTCAGCAGGCATCCAAGACCAACAGGTGTAAGTTGTTATCTTATATTCCTGTTCCTATGGAAAAAAATCACTGATTGGTAAATAAACATAGTGAGAGCTGTAGCTCCTGCAAGGGCCTCTTGCCAGTGTGTGGAACCTGTCCTGTCACAGCCTCACACCTGAAGAATGACAATGTTTTAATTTGAGCCGTGTGGAGAATTGTCAGCTCTGCACTTAAGTGCTGTTAATTGTGCAGTTAATTAAACTGTGGCTGAGGAGCTCTGTTAAATATCCATGTGCAAGGCACATATTGACTGCTTTGAGGTGAGTACCTTCCTCAGCTGTGAGCTGCTGGATGCTCACCCGCTGAGGTGCATTTTCCCTTGTTGGCATGAAGCTTTTCTCCATTACTTGCTGTGATGGAAAGGTTTTTCCCACTAAAACCACTGCTGTGTCTAGGTGTGAACATCAGTGGGTGCTCAGGGAATCACCCTGTGGAAAGGACACTCTCCTGAGCACACATTTAGGTCCATAATTGGTGGCTGTGAAGCACCTAACATCTCAGGTGTTCAGCAGCCCATGGGCTGTGCACCACTGCCCTTTCAGTTGTGCTGTAAAAGTGCAGCACAAGATGACCACCAAATTGCAGGCTTTTCATAAGCATTGGCGTGCTCTGCAAGGCTTCTCACCATAGAACATGTCTTTGCCTCATACAACGTGAGGAACGCTCCATTACTTGCAAGACTTGTCTTGCAAGGAGAGACAATAACTTTAAGAACAAACAATGACAAATCCATCATATACAAGCCTACAAGACCTTTTTCCTTTCAGAATTTCCAATTTGATGCATTCAAAGGCACACTGATAAAATTAGCTCTAAGAAGAAAGTTCCTCATTGTTAATAAATTCAGGAGGAGTTGCACATTTGAAGAAATTAATTCAATTCTGCAGCTCAGCAGAATCTCTTGATAATCTCAACTGCATTACTAGCTGCATCCTGAAGCAAAGGCTGGGAAATCTTTTATCCATGCTGGATGCCTGGGCATTTCTGTGTGGTCCTGGTCACTGGTCAGCATCAGACCTAGTGCCTTATAGGTGTTTTTGGCTGAAACGATTATTCTAATAACAGAAGCAACCAGATACAAACCCCAGTAGCAATTCCAGAGACATAATTCTTTCAAAGCTGATTTTACTTTATTTCAATGGCTTTTTTTTTTCCCCAACTGCATGAGAAAAGGTTTTTCTCTGTGAATTTAAGTGGCATTTAGAGCATTTATCCATTGAATACTAATTGCTGCATTCAGAATTTGTGTTCTCTTCATCCTGCATAAATGGTGAGGTGAGAAAGACAAGTGCTTGGAAAGGAACAAATACTCCTGGGTACAGTTTGACCAAGGCCAGAGGGATGAAGACTTTGGTTGGGACTTTCCTGTACAGTGCAGGAAAATAAAACACTGCCAGTGGTTTCCCAGTGCCCATTTTTGATAAGCAGCTGAGTTTCTGTTCTCAGAAAAGAGAGATGGGAGAGAGGTAAAGGCAGAGCAGCCTGTCTCTGTCCTTCTTCACTTTTCTTCCAGGAGTCAAAGTACGAGGAAACCTCTTTGGTGTCACCAACTGGGCAGAACTGCTGTGAGGCAGTTAGCGAATTAACAAATTCCAGAGGTAATTCTTGTAGTCAGAATCAGTGGGATTGTGCAAGGGGGACACTGAGTCTCCAAAGCGCCCTGCTCATAAGGCCAATGGAATCAACACATAGGAAACACGGGCTATTTGTGTTCATTAGGCAAACAAGGAATGCTTAAATCTGTGTTGACCCTAGAAGTTTGTCTTTTGTTGACCCTAGATGTTTATTTTTAGCTGTTACTTTGGCAATTTGCTCTGATGTTTTTAGTAGATGTCTGAATTGGAGGGAAGTTGTTAGTGTTTGAATCAAGAGCTTCTGTGGAGTGTAAAACACTTTGCTTAGCATCGCTAAAGAAATAGTAGGATCTACATACTTGAGTGCAGCCTGTATAGGGACGAGGAATCCTTGGCAGTGACTTTAATAGGAACAATCTCTTCTAATCTGTCTTGCCCTTCTTCCCCATCATTGTGTCTGCTTGGAGTAATGGGTTTTAGGGTGGTTTTCTGTGATCAAGTCATCCCAAAAGAAGAATACCAAGTGCAATAGACGCCAAGGTCAGAAACAAGACGAATAAAATGCACTGTTGTTACCTAAAGTGGGCACCAACAGCCTAATCAACGAATGGAAGGACAACTGGACCAGGCACCCAGCCTGGGTGCCAGATGTGAGGAACAGCCCTCAGGTTCCCAGAAGTGATTTCTGCCCCTTTTATTCAACCCATGAGGCTAACCTGCCTTCTCTGCATCCCCAAGCGAGAGCCTGGCTTGGAAGAAGGGGAATAGAAGAAGAGGAACAGGAAAAAAAACAGGAAAACACCCACCAGCGTGGGGGAACAGGCTCCAAGTTTAATGGCTTAGTAACCTTAAAACCATGCTCTGTTGGTGTAAGCAGGAGTTTGCTGTTTTCACTGTCTTTCTATGACGAAAAAAGGTTTTAAAGCTGAAAAAGATACTTAAATAATTAGCTAGGGATGGCTTGATTTTGTACTGAGCACTGTGATTCTAATCCAGCAGTTTTCTGAAGGATATGTCTGATGTGAATCAAGACTCTAGTGGGTCATATAATTAAAAATATAATATAACATATGATACTATATAATATATTTATAATTTAAAATTAGAATATAAAATTAGAATATAATATAAACTAAATATCAATATGTATTTTGTTAGAGGGGTGCTGGGTGTTCTGTTCTTGCAGATGAGAAGCTGAAGGAATTTTCCAGGTCCTTGTTACCCTGGGCTCTCCGAGGATGACACAAAAGCGTGGATGAGCATTGATTTACATTAGAAAGGCCTCCATTGCCTGTTGCACATGGGGCAAGGGACTGCACATCATCGGGAAACCCTTGGAGTGTCAGGCAGTGCCATAAATCTTGCTTTGCAGGAGAGGACGCTCGGGGGCACTGGAATGAGGTTGTTATAAGGCCAGACGGCTAGAAAAGCAAATAATGACTCAGTTTGGAAGCACTTCAGTCCTTAGAACAGGTGGAAAAACTCTCCTACCTGCCAGGAAAAATGCATTCTGGTACACCCATTGTGTCCTATAGGCCCCCCATGCATGCAAAACTAATATTCCTCCCAGGGCACGGCTGTTTTGTGGGCATGGGCATGTTATTGCTCCTCTGCATGGCCGTGGTGCATCACTCCTCCTGCTCCCTATCAACACTACCTTTTGTGATGGGTCTTATCAGAGGCTCATTTTAACAAATGTTCAGAAATACCTGCTCTGAGGGGACCTTTGCCTCTGAGATGGGTCACTCATGTGGGGCCAGACCCTGCGTGGATCCCACGAGGTCAAGATTTGCTTTGGAAAAACATGCGAAATATGAGGATGAAACTGTGCACTTGACTGACACTCGAATCGTGACTTGGCAGTTTCCAGTTAATGGGTTTTTTCCTCCTCAAACCTTGCCTGTCACAATCAGCTAATTAAAAGTTCACTAATTGATAGAATCTGTTCCCAGTTGGCGAGGAAAAGCAAATAATTGGTCTGTAAAGTGCCAAACTGGAGGCATTTAGCCTTGCCCTGGCTCCTCTGAGCCGTGGCCAACAGGCAATGTTCATCCTCTGGCATGCCAAAGGACCCACTCATCAAGTGAAATTCAGCCATCACTATTAGGAAAAATCAATCAGAATAGAAATTGATAGATTTTGAAGTATTTTGAAGGTCTGGGGGAGCTAGGAATCACACAGGCACCTGCCTGAATTTGGTGTGATCAGATGAACATTCATAAAATCTAACATGCCTGAATGGACCTAAAAACGTTCCCTCATGAAGAATGCAAAATGGAAAAAAATCAAATTGTTGTTCCTTGTAGTGTAAAACAGGAACATAGAAATTGCAATGAGAACAAGATGTCATGGTTCGTTCATCTTCTGTCTGCTCTCAGTCTGACTAACTCCAACTAGAGCAGGCTCCAAGTAGCCTTTTCAGGTGACCCTGTCACAGTCCTTGTTTTAATGACAAATTGCCCATCATTTAACGACCTAGTCACAGCATTTCCCTGGTTTAGTCCATGGAGCCTTGAGTGAGTGATACGTGGAGGTAGTTTTCAGGAGCAATCTGAATTTTGAGAGTTGCAATGAAGCCAGAGAAGTGCATAATAGACAAACTTGCCATGCTAGCCCAACGCCAGATTTTTCTTTTCTAATGAAAACCAAATCTATTTCCATTTATGTAATTTAATAATACATTTCCAAAACAGAATAAATTTTTATTAAAAATGAAAATACAGAATTATGTGTAAAGTAAAAGGCATAAACGAGACGTTATTGTCATATGTCTTCCTCCATGTACTTATTTCCAGCACGGCTTAAGCTGTATTCCTGAGTCTCGCCAGGTGACATTGAGGAGTTA
Organism: Rhynchotus rufescens; assembly: GCA_032273925.1. Lineage (NCBI taxonomy): Eukaryota > Metazoa > Chordata > Aves > Tinamiformes > Tinamidae > Rhynchotus > Rhynchotus rufescens. The sequence goes on from JAVCKT010013912.1 coordinate 18,266, forward strand.
ATTACTGAGGCATTCGAAGCCACCACACAGGGATTTCCTGGAGGACCAGCATGGATTAATCATGACATCTCAAGGTGCTCCCCGTAATAGGATGACTGAAGATTTATTCTGTGAGTAAATTTTGAGCTCATGAATGTTGCGTGACCCTGTTTGTGTTTTCCTATTATGTCCCTACTGGCAGACACCCAGTTTTTATGTTGTTAATGGGTAGGGATATCTGCTGATAATTCTAAAGACCTACCATTTATTTAGTAAACAGTGAGGATTTTCACCCTGAAAGCTGAAATTACAGCAGCTGGAGATTCCTATAGACACACACATAGCAGGACGTGCTTTCCCAGGTGCATAAGTGGAGCTGTGTGATGATTTTCTGCTCTGGAAAGGGAAACTGTCTGCATCTGCTATTAGGTTACTGTATATGCAGCCACCCAACTGCCTTATCAATACAGGATGCCTATGTATTCAGTGTTAGATACAGTCTGTGTGGGCTCATGAGGAATGCATTGAAATCAGAAAAGGATATTTCTAAACCTTTGCTGGAGCTTACTTTTGGGAAAGGACTATACTCTCCCATGTAGTATCTTCTTTTTATTCAATATAGAAATTACTTTAAAAAGGAAACCAGCTACTTCTTAAGAAAGATTTTCACCAATCAGAGAAGCTTGTTTAACTATAAATCTGTAGTCTAATCTCTAAACCTTGGTGCGAAGCAGCCCTTGGCAGAGACAAGGAGCCCCTGGACCCACTGGAATGTGGCATTTGGGCAAGTGAATGTTGAACGTGGGCAGGTTGTGTCTCTGAATGCGGTGATCTAGTGAGCTAACAAATTCCTGAGAGCAAATTGCAAGGAAAAGCTTTCTTCCTGGAGACATTCTCATTATTTTTAATTGACACTGACATTTGGGTGCTTGCTCATCTCCCTTGGGCACGTGAGTGCTCCTGGGGTGGGTGTTCCCTGTGCTCCGGGCTTTGGCTCCCGTTGGAAGTGCCATGTGGGTGTCATCATTCTGGGTGCACACGAGTGTCACCTGGGTGTTTTCAGTACAGTCTGGGCTATGCTGGGGCTTGTGATGAGATGTTGCTCCTTCACCTGCTCAGCAAGGTGATGTTTTTGGAGGGCTTAAAAGGCCTTAAATTCTTCTTGAAGCTTTTCCAGAAAGCCTATATTGAAAGATTTATTTCTACAAAAATTGTATCTGAAGTAATAAATTAGTTCTCCTAGCATCTCTGTGAAAATCCGCCTGCTAATGAACTGGGGCTCTTTGGCAGTTCTGGGATAACGTAACCTCGCAGAGGTGGAGGGCAGCACCTGACAGAAGGGTAAAATTGTATTTTAAAAAGGCATTATGGTGATTCAAGGCCAAACCATTTCAGTTTGGGTCACTTGTAACTGCAACACCCACAACGGTCGCCCTTTCCTCTTTATATTTCCTACATTTATGAAGTCTAGAGTACTAAAACATCATCTTTCTGGGGAGGAATAGCGTGTATCTAAAGCAAAGCATGTGTCTGAATCTCTGAACACAAAGTTTGAGCACAAGTGCTCAGCTTGGTGCAGAAAACAATCAGCCAAAGAATACCTTGCTCCCGAAGAAATGAGATTCCTTCTGTTTTAATGCTGCCCTGAGTAGCTTTGGCCAGGCTGAACCAGTCAGATTCACTCTGTGATCTGCTGGAGTGTTCCCAAACACTGTCCGTTCAGCTTCTCCTTTCACCAGTTGTTCCTCTCGATCGTTTCACAACAAATGGCAAGTTATCATTTTGGATGTGCTTATATGGAAACACCTTGCCTTTGAACCACTAATTCATAATCACAGTGTGTTGGTCACATTCATAGCTTTACTCATGTTTTATTTGTGTGCGGTGCTAAGTTACACTTTACGTAATTACATAGTTTGTAGGATTTTTAACAACAGGGAAACACAACTTTGAAGTAGCTAATCTATAAAACCCGTTTCATTTGGCTATTTTGATTCTGTTACGACACCAGATGTGATGAACTTGCCCGTGGGCCGGGCAGCCAAGGTCTTGCCCAGACCACCTGCTGGCTCCAGCTCCTCGGGCGGCTCCTGCAGGCACAAGAAGCTCCTTCCAGAGGGATGCTGGCTTGGTTTCTTTTCGTTGGGCCAGAGGAATTGACCTGCAAGGACTTAGTGCCCCTGATTTTGAACACTTGGGGAACTTTCATGGAACAAAACATTGCCAGGGTCAGATTTCATAGGGTTTTTTTTTTTGCTGTTCAGATGTCAGTTTCAGGTGACAAACCTTAAGCATAAGCATAACATAAAGCTTACATTATAAACACAGCATTAGTTTATCCTCATGCTACCTTGGTGCTCATGTTACCTTAAGGCATCCATGCAATTTTCCCTCCTAATATGATACGTATTTTGAGTAAACACTCAGGCCTGCTGCTGCATTCCTGTTTCTAGCCTGTAGAACTACTGCAGTTACAAGGTCTGCTCGTGTCCAAGTCCTCATCACTGTCTCTTAAGTAACCTCTAGGCAATACTCCCATTTCACCGTAGGCATTTGCTTCCTTCTCTGCCTGGCTGCAGGTAACTTGTCCATGTTGTGAGGGAACTCTCTGCCAAACCACCGTAGGCTTCAAAGATCCTTCCTGCTTAAACATCAGACTTCATTCCAGGCTTGTAACCAAGCTGTTTGTGGAGTCACTATACCTGGGAATGTCTTTCTGAGAAGACCGTCTTGTGATGGAACTCGTCCAGAACTTATCCCAGCACTATTTATTATTATGTTGACATTCTAGCATTTTAGTCTGTTCATACTACTAATTTATCTGCTTTATGGCTCTTTTGAGACTATCTGTAGTGACCTTGATTCTATGATTTGACTTTTTCTGATACAACTTAGTTAGAGCCTTAAGTCTTTTGCAATTACATTCTTTATTCATTTCTTGGTTTTGGAAGCGTGTGATAATTGGCCAGTCTTCAGACTATTTTTGTGGCAATTTTGATCCACTCAGGATTTCTATGTTTGATTTTTTTTTTTTTATGAAACAGCCCTCAAGAATCCTTTTGCCTTCTGAATTTCACATTATTCCACTGTATTATTTTCAAAACTTTAGTGAGTGGATACCTAGCCGATAACATGGATTTTTATTTATTTATTTATTTATTTATTTATTTATTCATCTGCTTTGGAGTAATTAGCTGTAATTCAGTGGTTTAGGGCAAGCCTATGTAACTGTACAATCCCATTGTCTTGATTGTTCAATATTACTGTATTACAAATAGCTGCCAGGCCCTGTCTGACCTGGGAGAAGGGAGGGTTTCGGCCTAATGTTCACTTTTTGTAATGTGTAAGATGCAAGAGCATGATACAGAACTGGGTTTATCTTAGAAAATAGATTCAACATAAATCACACATGCTGCTGAGGCTAGTTACGGTTTAACTGCATTTGTTAGCAGTAGATGTGTAAAAATAAGGGGCAATAGGGTGTTAGGGCTAGCACCAGCTTGTCTGCAGGATGGGGGACCAGGCAGACCAGCTGAAAAAGCAGGAATTCAGCTTGGGCAACAGCAGAAGACGAAGACACCACATCTGCTGTCCCACTCACAGCAACCCCGATACATCTTCAGGAATGCAGCTCCCTGCCTCAAGAGACCTCTGGGCTTGCAGCACGTTATATGTGAAGTTACATGTGAAGTCTTTATTTTGATCCCGATCAAAGCCACACGCTTGATGTATCCGGACACCTCGTCGTTTCTGCTCCCTTTCCTCGCTGCAGAGCAATGTGCAGGGAGCCCATTGTGCTCCATCCGTTACACAGATATCTGCTCCATGCAGCTCCTGCCATTTTCCAGAATTATCCTGCTAAAAAATCCAAGCTACAGAGTGCTTTTAAAGAGAAAAATCTATTCAGTAGTATGGGGCCAAGAGATAGGAAACCTTCAGTGAGAATGTGAGTTCTGTTCAATGCGGAGTGTCAGGGAGGCCCCAGAGAGCAGTAAAAGATTAAAACAAACAGGCACTTTATTGTTAGAATGTAAAATTTCTCATGAGATGCTATCATTAGGCAGATCATTACCAACTTTTTTTTCTTCTGGTATCATAAAGCAGAATTGCCATTTGCTGCAATGGGTATCTTTGCACAATAAACTATAAAATAGGGGGTTCTTGTAGCAGCAGAAGCTGCTTAAAACCTGTGCATGGTGTTGAGCTCTGCAGGTGGCTCCTGAAAGCAGCAAGCAGAGCTCTTGGACTTTGTACAGCCTGCTTGAAGGGGCTGCTTTGCTTTACCCCTTGCCCTGTTGACTGTTGACCCCTTGACTGTTATTTTCCTTGCAGAAATCCTGTATTTGCTCCCCAGGTTTCCTTAGAGAGTCGCCTTCCCTCTTCCAAGGCTCCTTGCACAGCTGCTTCCCGAGAAGGGTCATAAATGTGTTTGGTTGTTCCCGTAAACCTGAACGTTCCTCCTGCCTCCTGGATCTCACAGCAGCTCCACACAAGTCCCGAGCCCATGGAAGCCCCGGGATCCCGGAGAGGCGGGAAGGGAAGCGGTGTCCATGGGTGACCTGTGCAGGATGTCCCATTTGTCCCTTCTGCTGAGGCTCTGATGGAATGACCTGCTCAGCTTTGCCCTTTCCTTAAGCATCTTGTCCACCGGCTGGAGCAGCGTTTTGAAATGGAGTTTCCAAGCATGCATGAATGACAAATTGCTTTATTTGCTCAGGAAACATTTTTCTAGGAATACTTTAATTGTAATTAATAAGGGGAAAAAAGAACAGCAATCACTTCTGTAAGAGGCATTCCATGCAAGTAAAAATTGCACTGATGCTGTGCCCAGAGGAGGTGGAGCTATCCAGCTTGCTTGGATTATTTTGCCTCCTCGAAAGGCAGGTGTTGTTACTTCATTTGTATCATGAAAATTAAGCCCTCAGTTTCTTTCAGCTATAGCGTCTGTGACCTTTTTCAAGAACATGTATGGTAAGAGCCTGACAATTTTAATGGGTTAAACTCCTTGCACTGCAGGAATACGTTTGCTTTCTGCACCTTGTAAAGCAGCAGAGCATAAAGTAACTTGTAGGAGAAATACCTTGGGAATCTGAACTGAGGTGCACATTTCTGCAGCACTTGTTTGGAAGTGTGGGAAGCAGAAATCTGAATTTCTCTTAGGCTTTAAGTTTTCCTAAAGAAGAAGCATCCAATGAGCCTACAACAAGCACATGTACAAATGCCCTCGTGGGTGGGTCATAACCCATTGCTGCAGGTGAGGGTGAGAAATAACTTTATTTTCAACTTTTGGCTATTATGTCTGTAGAAAATGCTTCTGGAGAGAGAGTTTCAGCATGACAGTGCAGCAGAGAATAAAATACACTATTTTTGATCTACGTTTTTTTTTTGCAGCTGTAAAAACCTCATAGTCAAAGCAAATGACGGAGCTTAAGAAAACCTGGACCAAGCCAGAGATACTTTTGTAAAGAACCAGCTTTCTAAACATAACAAAAGGAAGTGGTTGTCATTCCCTTCTCCCAACTCAATCAAAGTACCAATTACGGTATGAGGAGGTAACACCAGTTTTAAAATTGAAGGTGGAAGAGAAAATAGGAAGTAAGTATACAATAAAACACAACTTTGCTGCAGTATTCCATGATTCTTTAGTGCCTCCTGTCATTAAAGTCCAATCTGTTGACTTCAGACAATGGCAAATTGCTGTCTTGGGCTGATCCCATGAAGTAAAGTTCAGTGAGAAACAAGGGACTCCAGGGACTGCATTGCAATGCTCAGGCTACACATCAGGTTTTTCAACCAAAGAGATGTAAAAGCTGAATAATAGTATTAAATGCTATGTTTAAATTAATGACAGCTCTGGTTAGTATCACACTGAATCCTTCCTTCCACTTCAAATATTTAGCAGCTTTTATTTTGATATTGCCGCAACTTTGAAAAACTTAGGTCCTTTAACTTCAATATCCCATAACTTCAAACAAGATTCTCAAGTTTTGCGTTAAAGGGTGATTTGATAATTCTGATGTTCCATCACGAGACAAACAGAAGTGCTTATTTTCTCCGCAAAGAGTAAAAATGAGTCTAGAGCACTAAAGCCCTCTTTCCTGTATGATTTTCAGATGGTATGGATTATCCCTTCTAGATACGTTGTGCTGCACTCCTGCACACAGCATGTGTAAATGAACACAATCTAGGCGTTCATTTTAGGCAAATGATATCTTGAACACAACTTTCAGAAATGGCTGCTATGAAGAAATTATTGTGGATTTTTGCTTCTGGTAGTGATTGAAGTGATGCTACCACAGCATGGGCCATCCATTCATGTGGCACGCGGTATAGCCCCCTGAGCCCCACATCCACTGAGAGGTTCGGCAAATAAGGAATTCTTCTGTTCTACTGCAGGGAAGGAGTTAAAAGGTAAGCTGAAATAACCTAAAATTACACATACTTGGCAATTTCAGTGGAAAAGGGAATGGGAAAAGAGGAGAAGGAAGTATCAAATATTGGTAATGTTAGATTATATCTCTCTTAATAGAGTTAAAATACAATTACCTGAACATCGGTGTTTTCCAGGTGCCTTTTTTTCACTGACACCAATGGGAGCAGTGCCCCTGGCTTCACAGAGGCTTCTCTCCCTGTGTCTTATGACACAATATGTCCTTAGATGCTGTAAGGATGCTCGGACTGCACAAGTGTCAGCAGCTTTGCTTGTGTACAAATAGGCAACCAACCCCTCTAGATATTTTACTTCTTTAACACCCACTGAGGTCTTGCGTGTGAGATCTGGAGGGCTGGAGGTGCCAGGTTCACTGTGCTGTTCCGCTGGTTTGTCTGTTAAATAAGGGTCTAATTACTCCTGCTCTTATCTTAGTTCAGCGCTGCGTTACTGAATTACCTTACATGACTGTAAGGGAAGTAATCCGCTGCCAATCCGATAAGCTTCAAGCGTGGCCTTTCCAGAAGGAAGCTTGCACCTGAGGAGGCCTTTCTGCAGACAGGAGCATCTCCCTGGACTTCCCAGGGCTCTCAAGATTGTCTACACTCTTTCCCAGAATTTTTTTTCCCATAGCCTTCCTTCCAAATAACTTTTCTGTGATCCTGAGCTCCTGAGCCTTTCTTGAGCTGCAGTGCTGAAGTTCTTCATGGTGGAACTGAAAATGAAGGAGAAGTCATTAGAACGTGCTCCATCACCGTTCCCAGCCTTGTGTGCGTATGGATAGGCAGCACTTAGGCCTTGAACTGCTCCTAAGCAGTAGAGCTGCCCCTGCAGGGGGTCAAATTATTTGGTGGGTCAATGCCACCCACCAAAGCTATATGGAATTTGTCCCTTGATCATCCACCAATGAACACCCAACAGTCGCTGCAGGGTTTCATCTGTGGAAATGCTCAACGTTATAGTCAGTTACTGTCACCCTGCAAAGCAACCTATCTCTACAGGCATGCCCAGGAATTAGCTAAATGCTCTGGCAGGAATTGTGGACTTAGCTGAAACAACTGTTATTTTTAAGCTAAAGCTTGAGAGCAAGGTGGTACAACTTGAGCAAGTTTTTTTGTTCTGAAGAAAAAATGCTGCAGACAGCACGATTTTAAAATAATGTTTCCTCAGGTGACAATCTCAGGAACGAAATGGAGATGAAAGATCACAACACATGTTTATCTATGAGACTTTCTTGCATTCCTAGCTTTTAAGTTTTCTTATCTTGTTACAAACCCTGGCGAAGGAGAGTAGGACTAGACACTAAAATGAGAAGGCAAGTAAACACATCTGTTGAAATTGTACAAGGTTTCTCTCCTGAACAAGAAGTCTTCAAAAGGTTGAAATCTGTGAGGAAAACCTGTTTGACTTGAGTAAGACCAACATTTCAGGTTTTCAGATTTTTTTTTAGGTGAGATATATATATATATTCATGTTTGGGATTTTTATCCGAGCTTCACTTAGTTGTCACATAGTTAAATTTTTCATAAAAGAACTAAAGTATACTCATGGCCACATGAGAACCACAGCCTTATTCAACAAATGTCCTTCTACAGACTAGGAAATGAGACACACTTTAGATAAGACATTTGCGCTACTGCGCAGAAAACATCTGTGGATAATGTGAGAGTGAATCCCAGAATTCATTTATTTCTTAGCACAAAGTGGCCTTTTCTCCTTAGCGTTGTACTGTTGTGGAAGGGACAGCTGGAATAAATGACAGTCAATAGCTTGGGTTTAGGGCAGCAGGATTTGGCTTGATCTTCAGCTAAGGAAACCCTTGGTTTCCTTCCAGGGATTGCAGCAAGAGTGTTCGTGAGTCTTCCTCAAGAACAATCTCCAGAAATTCAGGGAACTGTGGGGTGCTCTGGTGCCCTTGGTGATTCGGGGTGACTGTAGCCATCAGGAGGCCCATACTGAAGCAGAGGCCAAGTACTCCTGCAGATTCTCATATATCCTTTTTTTTTTTTTTTTAGCAATAGTTGTGGCACTTGTAACTTATTTAATCAAAGAATTATCAGAAATTGAATATCTTGCACGCATAGCAGTTCTCCTTGAATTTGTTAGCTCTGGGGTCATTTCCTGTGACTTGATGCTCATCAGGAGGCAATGACAGCCCAGCTCCGTTCTGCCAGCATGAGGACACACAAGGAGGAAGAGCTGAAACTCCACCGAAGTGAATGGAACCACATGAAAAAGGGCACCCGAGCTGCGAGCAGTGTCGGGGAAGGTAGGGAACATGCTGGGATCTACTTCTTAGGTTTGCGAGAGTACTGAGGAAATCCAAGGTGCTCCACATCAATATCCTCACAAAGAAAGGCGGTATCTTTTGCTCTTTTTTTGTGCAAAGCAGTTGGGCAAATTTAAGCCCTGGACCCTGCATTTTGCCAGGCTGCAGTAATCCACTCTCAGCACAGCAGCTCCTCTAATTTGATGTATGCATTGGTCAATCATGAGGGAGCTGGGAGGAAAATGCGATGTGATAAATGTGCAACTGAGCAGTAGGCAGGAGGAGAAACACTGTGCTGGAAAGCAGGAAGGATCCAGCCCATCGGGATGCGATTGGCAGCAACACTGCCCAGACTAATTTTGAGAGTGCTTTTGAACGCTCAGTGTTTTTACTTTATTTCTAAGAAGCCCCCAAGCCGAGGGCAGTCGCAGCGAGCCCAGTGTCCAAGGGGCAGCTGCTGCCGCCCTCCGTTTTGCTGGTGGAGAGGAAGGAAGTCCAGGGACCGCAGGCAGCTCTGCAACCTCTTCAAGGTTGTCTCTGTAGCCATGGAAACCCCCCAAATTTCCTCATTATTAGCTCTGGCTCCATCTGTCTCACTGGTTGCTCCTTGCTCTGCTCAACTGTCTCTTTTCTGCTGCCACCTTGCACCACATGCTGTGCAAATAAGGGACGTTATAGAGGAAGAGCAAGGCAGGAGCACCAAGCCTGACACGGCAGCCAACAGGCTCAGGCTGCCAACGCACACAGCAATGTGGAGCAACACGGAGGAGAGACAGGGAGAGGCTTCCAAGCCTGGGATATTAATGTGGACATCTGCCCTCCATGAGGACCTGCAAGAGCACCGAGACCTCTGAGACCCTTAGGGATGCTGAAGCAGCCTGCTTCGCAGTGTACTTCCTTGATTAAGCTCTTAGGACAAATAATAATAGACACTTTATGTTGAAGAAGGTATCTCCTTGCAGTTGGAGTTCTGATGGAAAAATGCTTAGAGTTAAAAGTAGTTTCTCTTGTCCTGAGATGCGTTCCGCTGATCTGCCCCCAACTGGAGGCTCTTGGATGGTCAGAGGAAGGAGAGCTGCTCTTTAAATCCATGGATATCCTCAGGGGAGAGAAGCCTCCAGGCCTCAGGCCCAGGAAGGCCAAGTGCTGGCGTGAGAGCATTGGGGAGTCAGTGAGTTGAGCAGTGGTTTGTTGAGTAACCTAAGTGGCTCACTGAGCACCAGGGGGGAGTAAATGGGGAGACGTGACCTGGCAGAGGGCAGGAAGGAGGTCGCCCTTGCCATGCATGGGGAGAAGCTGTTAGGTCTTCATCATCTTCATCAGTTGGAAGGGCTTATTCTGCTTGCTTGTTCTCTCCAAAGCACTGAAAGTCAAGCCTGCCACTGGGCTGGAGGAGAAACCAAACTTCCCTGGGATTTTTCCAGGCCATAAACAACACTATGGGATTACAGCAACCTGCCCATCCTTGTACTTAACCAGGGGGAAGGATCGAGTCCTGAACCTGCTCTTCCTTTAGTGCCCTTTCTGGTCTGGAATTGGACAAAGCTTGTGTCCCAGGGCAGCATTTCTTGCACAGATAAATGCAAATGTTTTTGGCTGAGCTGAGCCTGCTCTTTAAGTCATGGGGGAAGGACAAAAACCTCCCGATTAACTTTCACAGAATGGGGCTGTTGGCTTTTGCCACAAGTGTTTAACAGTAGGTCAGGCTTGATGGAAGGGAACTGCTTTCCTGCCCAGAGCCCAAGTGGCAAACCGAACCCGCTGCTTTTTGACAACTTAATTTTTATTTCAGGCTTGGGGACAAATCACAGAAGAAAGCTCGTTGTGCAACAGCTGTCACTGGGGAAAAAATAGCTTATAAGTCATGGCATCCTACTACAGGAAGCGTAATGTGCAAATGTGGCCCTGGAGCGGAATCCCTCATTACTGAGCTCTCAGAAAAGGCAATCCAGCCAGTTAAAGAACCAGACAGTTATTCCCACAGATGTTTGCTTGGCTGCAACGAACATTTCTGGAAGTAAAAGAGCATCTCATGTGATGTGTAATTTTAAGATGCACAATTCAAATGACATGCATTTAGCTTGTCAAGAAAGAGGGTTTGGAACATGAGATCAGTAGATCAGTAAAACGTCTTTTGGGCCACTTCTGGTAACAAGACCAAGCTTCCAAAAGTGTTTTTTACGTTTCATTGGATTTGGAGGAGATGAGAGATGAAATGGAGCTTATTGGGTTACTTCATCTCAGCCTGGCATGCACTAACATGGTCCCACTTTGGACGGGGGAAAAATGCAAAGGAGACATAGAAAACTCTGTGATAAAAAGAGCCTCTACTGTGTAACAGGAGACAGGAACTGAAGAAAGAGTGTGTAGAAGCTGGGCTAGAACAGGCAAACCATATTGGAAATGGAAGGCTGAGAAATGGAAAGTTGCATTTTAGCCTAATGAATCCTCTTGCCCTAATTTGCTTTAAAAAGACATTCCTCTCTGACTGCATTTACATTCCTATTTTCCAAGGATGTGAACTTATGAAATTCCCAGGGAGCCTTACAATTTGCTAATTGTATAGAATATATTACTTGGCTGCCTGCTTCTGGCAAGACATTTCCCCATCGCTTTCACATCCTTTAGTTATAAACTTTAGAGTGGATGTGTCAGGCCATAGGTGTTTATGCCCTCCTGAGCCAAGTGCTTCCTTCTGTTTAACGAAGCATTTGAAGAGTTTTTCCATCAGGTTTCACAAATGCCCTTGTTAGTACTCTGCAAACATGTGGTTTCAGTGCACAACCCGTGGCAGTTCAAATAAACATTCATTAACCTGCTCATACACAAACATAATTATTCACCTATCAACAGTGTGAGTAGGAAGTTTAATTTGAGGTTCAGTCCTTGTACAAAACTTCCATGGGGAAAAGGAGGGCATTCCCTGTAGCACCTTCACAGAGGAGGTGATGATGATCTCCAGACTCAGCTGAAGTGAGATTTTTTTGTGAGAACAACTTGCTCTCTTCAGACAGCCTGCAAGTTAGATGAAAAAGCAATAATTTCTGTGCTTTTTTTCCAGGCAGCTTTACAAATTCCAGTTCAGTGGCTCCCACCAATAAACTGATTCTCTATTAATGCCTCGTCTACTGCTGGGACTGCTTTCCACCCCGCATGCCAGGAAAGATGTCAAAAACCAGCAGAAGTCCTTGCTGAAATTAATGTGCATTACAGGGCTAGGGAGCCAAACTCTCAGGTTTGCTGGGCTAGTGGGTTTTTCCCACTAAAATGCATGGAGAGCTCAGTATTGACTTATACAAGAATGGCATGTGAGGATCCGATATCTTCAAAGATGTTGTTTGGAAGCAGAAGTAGGTTTATACAAATATTACATGCTAATGCAATGCACATTAATACAATACATCTTAAATTCAATTTGCTTCTTAGTTATGCATGTAAGTGATTTTTTTTTTTCTGTTCCCTGCTGGAATTAATGCAGCAAGAATATTTCGGATATTTGTTTTATGCTGGTCAGGTCAGAAATACCCTTTACTGAATGAAATGCCTGTATGATATGGGTCAACTGCTAAGTTCCTATTAATGAGGAAAGGTGCTTCAAATGTATCAGCAATATTCATTTAGCCTAATAAGCTTCTAGCTGTGCTTTTTAATTGTACTTAGATGCCTGGACATGTAGTTTTGTATGCGGGATTCATGGGATTCACGTTTGCTCCAAGTGCAGAAAGAAGGTCTAAGGATAACATGGGAGCAGGGAAGAGGCCAGTGTCTTCTCAGCTCATTCCCTGGGCTTTCAGTTTCTCAGCTAAAGATTTCTGTAGCATTTGACCATTTCAAGTAGGAATTGCTTTCAGAAATTGTAGTTCAATCAGCTTGTCTTAGGGGAAGAACACTGTGTTCTTTGGAGAACCTCAGAAATTGGTTTTCAAAGGTTTTGTTTATATGAATGCTCTATTACGATCTTGAAATAACTGTCAGACTTGTGGCTTTCAAGTATGACACTGCAGCAATTTTCTTGGTTTGACTTTTTCACTGCAACAGATACTGCAGATCATGATTAATTTGCCTGTAGCTGAATAAGGAGCAGGATAAGTATATCAGCATATGCATGCAGCTGTGCAGAAGGCTCTAAAAATAAGCACAAACTCAACTCTTTGGATTTGCCTGTACTTAAATGAGCTGCCTGTATGAAATGGATATTATGATTTCCTCACCAGTTAAGGACGGAGGCTCTAGCAGTGCTGCTCGATAGAGCCGCAGACTCACGGAATGCTTGAGGTTGGAAGGGACCCCTAGGGATCATCCAGTCCAGCGCCCTGCTCCAGCAGGGACACCCAGAGGATGGGGCACCCAGTCACATCCAGGTGGGTTGGGAGATCTCCAGAGCAGGAGCCTCCCCAGGCTCCCTGGGCAGCCTGGGCCAGGGCTCGGGCACCCTCACAGTGCACAAATTCTTCCCCACATGGAGATGGAGCTGCCTTTTGGTTAGATATTTCAAAGATTGCCCTTTTTGCTATGTTTTGCCATTCAATTTATTTTAATTTGTAATCTCAGACTGCTACAAAAGAAAACAAAATATACTTCTTTCCCCAAGCTAGAAGAATTCTGAGGGCAAGCAGCTTATTTTTCTCTTTGTCACTCTAAGCAGAGTTATAAACAAGTTATTCAGTGTTTTTGGGGGGATTTTTGTGTATGTATAGAGGAAAGTTTGGAAGAAAGTGGGTTTTTCACTTTTGATGGAGGGCAGAGCATTCAGTACCTAAATAATCCTTTCTCTTAAAAAGTCCTAGCAATTCCCTTTGGTTCAAAGGTTACAGTCATTGTTAGAAAAGGGAATCATGTTCAGTACTTGCAAATTGGCATAAGCCTTAATGTGTGAAACCTTTTATTTCTTTCAAAATCAGTTAAGATTTGAATGCCAGCTCATGTGCATCTGTTCCAAGGGTTGAAATTCTTCTTTTACCAAAAGTCTTTTTCCCTGTTATTGAAATCTTTTGTTTTGTGTTTAACCAGCACCTGCAGCACGTGAACTGCTAAGAGTGTCAGGATATAGGAAATCATGGCAATGGCTTCAGATTTTCTGTGTTTTTCTTATTTTTTTTTTTTTTGTTACTTTAAAACAGCTAGTTTACTGACAAAACATTTTCTTGTGTTGAGCCAATTGGATCAGCTGCAAGAGCCGAGCCCTCTGCGTGATGCTGGGAGGGGAGCATTGATCTGCTGAGCAGGCAGGGTATCAACTACTCCATTTTATGTTCACAAGCCTCTCACAGAGATTTGAGAGAGAAGAAATTGGAGAATTTCCAAAAAAGAAGCAGAAAAGTTAACTTTTCTAACTTTGCACCAAGAGCTTGGGAGCTCTTGGTTTGGGTCTTGGTTGGGAGATGTATTCATATTTTTGAATACATCTTGCTGTGGTGTTTTCCATCTTTTTAAAATGAGTTTCATTGCTACTACACCAGTTGTCCTATATGTGTATTTCCAGTTTATTGACAAAGTAATGGCCTTTGGAAGTAGGGTAGTCTGATATGCTCATGGCAATATAAACTAAGAAAGTATAGATAGAGGAAGTGTCTAAGCTAAGACAAGTATATTGTCCTCTTCAACACTTACTTCTGACTTTGAACCATTGCATCTTACACAAACCTGTTATCAATTTCATTAATTTCAGCCAAGGACAGTGCCATTTTCTAAGTTGCTATGGTGTAGAGCGAGATTAGCAGCTGCCATTAAAAATAGTGTCAGATTTTTATTGCAGGTTTTGTTTTGATTGTATTTTTTAATGACAGAAAACTACCCAAATACTGTGGTAAATTTAATGGTGTAGTGCTAATAGTGAAAAGTTGTTTTTATTTTGGTTGTTTTTAATTAGTTTTCAAGACAAAAAAAGGCCAGCATCAGAAGAGGTTTCCAGATGAAGACGTGACCCTTTGGAAAAACATAATCTGGTTTCATATCCCTACGTGCCTAGTTGCAACAGGCTTAATATGCACAAATCTGTCATATTATTTGCTAATTTTCTCTTATATATCACCTGGATTCATTTATATCAAGAATGTCATTTTGCAGATCATTTAAGCAAGCTAAACAGCCCCACGGGCATAGAATGTGAATTAATGAATCTATTTCTATTAACATATTACTCTGTTACGGTAGTATTTTAGCACTTTCCACGTGAGATCAATCACAGAACTGACGTGTGCTTTGGACTTGATTGAAATCACTGGGAAGAGCAGCCAGAAACGACTCAGAAGGGTGATACTCCCATGTTAAGTGTGTCTGTCCAGCTCCTATGGTTGTAAAAGACTTGGAAAACTCTGGGGATTCTCAGCAGGTAACCAAACCTTGTGCCAGTTCTTCATCTTTGCAATCCTTTCCAGTGTTTAGCCCATCTTTCCATCCAAATTATGTTAATTGGTGCTGTCTCACGATGGCAATTGAAGATCCATTTGAAGTCCAGTCTGACCCTTGGCATTTCTTATAACCCAGCTCATCTCTTCAACGCCTCTGTCTTGTTTAGCCACGTTTGGATCCACCATCCAAGTCAATAAATGCATTGACCAGAACAGTGCCTGAGGCTGAACCCTTTCCAAGACGGTCTTCAAGGGGTCATCCCACTTTAGACAGGCGGCCATGGGTAACTACAGCCTACGGTTCGAGCTGCACCGCTGCGCTGAAGTGAGCACATCTGAGCCACCCTGCACCCTGTTGCTCCCAGGGATTCCCACGGTAAATTTGTTATTCAGCTGGAGAGCTCTAGCATTTGGTTTCTGCACAGAGGAACTGACAGGGCTTCCAGGCCTCTTTGCAAATTAACTTTTAAGTTGTGAGATGAAAAATACTCTTAGGTTCAGATGAA
>JAVCKT010013915.1:8195-21560 GCA_032273925.1 Rhynchotus rufescens
CCCAAGAATTCCTAGCCCTGGAATGCTATTGTGCACCATGTCGAAACGTTAAATTTGGAGAGCCATCACAGAATCATTATTATTGGAAAAGACCTTCCAGATCATTAAGTCCAACTGTAAATAATCACCACCGTCCCTATTAAACTATGTGCCTAACTGCCTCATCTACATCTTTTTTGAACTCTGTTAGGGACTGTGACTCCACCACTTGCCTGGGCAGCCTGTTCCAATAATCCAGCACTGTCTCCACATAGAATTTTTTTCTTACTATCTAACCTGAACCTCCCTTGAAACAACTTGAAGTCATTTTCTCCTGTCCTATTGGTAGTTATTTTGGAGAAGAGACAGGCCCTCGCCTCCCTACAATCTTCATTCAGATAGTCGTAGACAAGCTGCAGAGCTTGACCATCTAACACTTTCATGGCAAATCTGTCACACAGCATAGGACCATTTCCAGTCACTAGACTGTATGCTGCTGCTGTCCACTGGAGAGGAAGAGAAGGTAAGATGTACTACACGTCATCCCTCTGGCTCCTATTTCAGAGCATTGTCCCAGGCATATTTGCTGTAGTACTTTAGATATAGCTTATGTACCAGTTGATATACTGCATCAAGTAATAAATAACTGTTGTCTTAAAGAGACTGTGGTGAAAAGGGAATGAAGCAGTAATATCTCTTTAAAACAAATAAAGCCTTGAAAGATGAGGGAGTGACATATTTTGAAAACCAATTAGATCCAACATAAACGGACTCATTTTTTACTGAGCTAAACTTAATAAGTGTAGCGTGTTTAACCCTTTTCAAAATTTAACAATGAATGTCACAAGACAAGACTAAAAGGAAAAAAATGGAGAAGTTAATCTTGAAAATAAATAGCCTTTTTGTGGTGAAAACTGAGCTGTTTTTATAATGTGGTCCCAGATTTCTACAGAAAATCGACAGCTACTGGTCCTCTCCTTTATGATTCTATCTGCTGGATTATACAGAAGTACTGGTGGCATTTGCAGACACAGTCTTTCCCCTGTGAGGTGATGGGCAGAATATGACTCAGATTATCTGCTGTTAACATGTAACTCATATATTTTGTTAGCACACTGCAGTTAAAGTGCCATAAGGCTTAATTTATGGCATGCTTTGAGATTTTCAAAGATTCAAAAGTGTGAAGCTTTTCTATTTTAGGTGTACATTTTTATTTATATTCCTATATTGATAGGAGTTAAATTACAATATATAATATACATGACAATTTTCATAAGCTAATGTATTTTATTTTTAAAATCAGATTGATTAGAACTATCTTGTTTAAAAATTAAAGAAAAAAAAAAGAGAAGATCTTAGTAAATCTACCATATAGATGAGTTTTTACTGAACTTAAGCATTAACACTTGTAGTTGTGACCAGAATATGACTCAGATTAAAATTCATTTTAGCACAGATTGATGCTATTTTAGTGATCTATGTAAAACATAGAAGAGAGAAGACTAATAGTAATCAGTAACCTCTGTTTGAGAAATGATGTGTCAGGTACAGTATGAAGCAAATGATCCCCTGATGTTGTACATCAATTAGACATGTACAATAATTGTGTAAGGATAAAGATTTGCGAATGATTTTTTTAAAATAATCAGGAAGTCTTTGTAATTGGTATACTGATAGACTAAATCCTGTAAGTCTCAGTGTTCACTGATTCTTATCATCAGGGTATGATCTGACTTTACTGGATCTGCAGATTAAACAATAGCTGAGAATCTGTCCCTTAAAAACATGTGGACTTTTTTTCTGTATCAGACATTCAGGATTATTTGTTATAGTTTTAGAGTGTAGTCAGGAACTTATGCTTAGAGAAAAGAGTATAAAACCAAGATAAATATAGCTTCCTCCTACCTTGTGGCAAAGAGAGGATAGAATCTGAGACTGGACCCTGCGATAAGATTTGCTTCAAGATGCCAAGTGGAGGAGATCTATTTGCACAGATGTGTCATACTATTGAACTTTAAAAT
Source organism: Rhynchotus rufescens (assembly GCA_032273925.1). Taxonomy (NCBI): domain Eukaryota; kingdom Metazoa; phylum Chordata; class Aves; order Tinamiformes; family Tinamidae; genus Rhynchotus; species Rhynchotus rufescens. Next base: position 10,196 of record JAVCKT010013915.1, read on the forward strand.
ACTTGCATATAATTTAGTTCAGTTCATTCCCAAGTTCTGGTTTTCAAATTATTCACATTGCAGAAATGTTAGTTTATTGCTATTTCCTACTTTGGAGGAAACAACAATTCTCATGCCATAATTTGAGGAAAGTCACTCATACTGGCAATTTCATATTATAAAGATCACAAAAATGAAAAGGGAAGTAGTGTCAGCATCCTCTATATTTGCTTTTAATATAGGAATGTTCCATTATTCATATTTCCAATTCCCTTTGGGTATAGAATATTTCATATTAGAATTATTGCTAGGGAAATGACAAGAGGCTACTTTAATATTGAAGTCTTCAAGTTGCCTGAGCCTATGTCCTTTCCTTATGCTTTATTGTATAAAATGGACCTTTTACTGTAACTGAGGTTGAGGATTATCTACAGTTTCAAGAATAAATCTCTAGATGGATTTTGCAAGACTCAGAGAATTAGAGAGGAAGCTGATGTCAAAAAAAAAAAAGTTAAATTCTTACATTCACTTTTTATGTATAACTCAGTCCATATATTGAAAAACTTCTGGGTTAGGCTAGAGTTTGGGAATATAACTTCTCAATAATTAAATTCATTATTACCTTTTACAGGACCCAAGAATTAGTTAGACAGAAATTATTATTCAGAAATTCTAAAAACTTTTGGTCTCCTGCAATACTTTTACAAAGCCTTGAAAAACATATTGGATTATCTTTGATGAAGATTATCATTGAAGTGGGGGCAATAGCAACCAGGAGGTAGTTACCAGTCCTTTAGGCAAGATAATGTTTGTTTTAAATTTGGATTAAGGCAAGGTAGGGTCTGATTATTCTGTTACAATTTATGTTAGAGCTAGAAATGAGATTTAAGATTGACCTTGGGAATATAAAACATCTGAAGCTTGGTTTGTTACTGCAGTGACAGAAGTTAGGAAGAGGGAATGCTGTCTATAGAAGACATTACCATGTGTTTCTTTCTCTGTAGGGACCAAAGTAGACAATGAGTAGAAACTGGAGTGAAGTATGGGTTTGGGGAGGGACTTGGGAATAAGCTTTCACAGTTCACACTAACAGTCACTGAGGGGACCACAGAATCAGGGAAAGGTCCAATGAGTCATGTTCTTTTTTTAAGGTGCAATTGGTCCTTCAATAATTACAGTTAAGTTTAATTAGGGTCAGAATTCAGGAATGTTGCTAAGGTTAGAAGTTGAGAATGTACACATTTAAAGCCTTGATTACTTCTGGATTCAAAAGTGCCTGCAGGCCTATGAAGAGGCCACGATGTTAACAGGATCGAAATAATAGGATCTCATTTAGCTCAGGGATTTATTTCCTGACTCTAATTAGCATTATAGTAAGGATAAGGTTAGGAATAAAAAGGACTTGAAAATCTTTATTTTCCAGTTTACTAAGACTTACAAGGACTGTAGAGTCATATAGGAAGTTGGCTTCTTCTTCATAGATGTGGCTGTTTACATGAGCTGTGAGAGTAGTGAAGGGTCTTCTGGTTACAGCTTGAATATGTAATTTATTCCAACTCTTTTGTTTTGGTGCCTACTGCAGAGTTCACTGGATTAGGAAACTGACATTTATTGCTCTACTCTCCCTTACAGGCCTTCCCTCTGAGAGGATGTAAGGACTCTACATACAATTAGGGTAGGGTTTGGGAATGAAGAGCCTCATTGGCCTCTTAATACATCTGCCAGGGCTTGCAGAATTAAGAATAGGGTTAGTGTTCATAAACACCACAGTCTTAGCTTTTCTTTAAGACTGTAGATATTTTAGCCATTTTAGCCATAAATAGGGCAGATTTTGAGTTAACACTAGATCTTTGGGGTACACTGGCATGGAAAAACATAGAAACAGTTCACTGGCCTCTTTTCAAAGTCAGTGGCCCATACAGGATGCTCCAGTATTTTGGAACTACTGGCTGTCAGTTCTCAAATCTTCTCTCAAATCTCAAATCAAATGAGGATTCCCTAATCCTCATTCTAATAATGGAGCCAATCTAATATAACTGCTACCCAAATCCACTCTCAGCAACAAACACCAGAGAGAAACTGTTTCTCCAGAAACTGTATTTATGAACTGTAGTCCTATTCCATCAGCTTTAATATTAGTACAGGCAACTTCGTGATGTAAATAAGGAAGGTGTGACAGTAACCCTCAGTGATGTAGGGAAAACCACATCAGAGCAGGGGCATTCGTAAGGAGCTAGAGCCTAGGGGGAACCCACACTGGGGTAATAGAAAAGCATGAGGCGAGGAGTACCAATAAGATACCTTGTACGCTGACCCCAATCTCTTACACCATTTGTCACCTCACCAAAGGGAGTGTAACATGCAATGAAATCAAGGGGAGTGAAGAACAGGAAGGACGGAGGAGAATTACCAGTCCAAAGTTGAGCTACTTTGTTAAGGGATCTGATATAAGATGAGGGCTGATCTGGAAGTCTGCCATTTTCCTCTTCAGGTGAAGATCTATCAAGTATTCAGTGGAAGGTCTCTTTCATCTCTATGAAAGAGATCTATATAAGGTTAGGGCATGCAGTCCTTCAGGAATGTGTTTATTAGGGGACAGAATCAGACCTGATGAATGAGGTGAGATTACATGTTGCACATATCAGGTACATATGATTGGTATAAGTTGCAACACAGGCAGTTCCATCTCCAGGTGAGGAGGAACTTCTTACCTGTGAGGGTGACAGAGCCCTGGCACAGGCTGCCCAGGGACGGTGTGGAGTCTCCTTCTCTGGAGATCTTCCAATCCCGCCTGGATGCTGTCCTGTGCCCCGTGCTCTGGGTGTCCCTGCTGGAGCAGGAGGGTTGGACTAGACGATCTCCAGAGGTCCCTTCCAACTTTGAGCATTCTGTGAACTTCTGTGAACATATCTCTCTGAGTTCTGGAAGATGGGACCTTTAGGTGATTTAAGCATGAGAGTAGGCTGATCTGGAGACCTGGGAAGAGGAGACCCTCTCTGCAAGAACAGAGATTCCAAAAGGAATCTGTGGTTTCTGATAAAAAAATAAGCAAATATGAAATCCTAAGGTAATGTGGAAGTGCCAGCAGACCTAATGCCAAACTTAAAGGGAAATCTTAAGAGGAGAAAATCTTATTTATTTGTAACCCAATTGTTAAATCTATTATCTTCCCTGTTACCATAATTATGTTTCACATTATAAATTTATCTAGTCTACATATAAAACACACTCACATACTAAACATACTAAACATAGCACCATACTAAAACATACTTTGAACATACCAAAATAACATCAATGACTAACTGAATTTTATACCTTCATTTTTGCTGAAATATCACTGATAACTCTAATCATGTACTATATTCAAGAGTACAGACATCTTCACTGGTAAAGAAATTCTGTAGTACACTGTCATTTTTGTCTACTTCCTCTCTCATTGGCTTGGTAATTTTAGTGATAGGACTGCATTTTTTCCCATTTCTGATTAGAAAGTCAACCTAAGGAGGGAAAAAAGTGCAAATTGCTTTGTTTTCACTGTTTATAGTCAACAATAAATATTAACTAAAACTATCAAGAGATAAATTATTATCTTTTCATTTTCTTTATAGAAATAAGCATTGCTTACAAGTTCAATTGATGAATGGAACTGAGATATTTACTTTCAAGAGCCTTTCAAAAGTGCCAATGATTATGATATTACTTTCTTGCATTATACTAATGTCACTTTCCTATATGCAAGCTTCATTTTCCTTATAATCATCAAGTATTCAAGAGAAAGAAGCTGGAAAAAACAGTTTTACTGTCCAAAAAATGTTTCTTCAGAAGGAATCCCATCAGGTGAGTTGCCATCTCAGGCTCTTATGTGTTCTATGTGACATAGGAACATTAAGATTAAGAGAATTAATATTGAACTTCCTACAGCATTTCTTAAGCATAACATATAATGGATGAAAATTTTTAACACAGGATTTGACAGATCCCATTAACAGTTTTTAATTGTAATTTCTGTTATATTTGATGTGTTGAATTTGAATCTGGATGACTTTCATTAAGTTACTACCTGACAGAACAGGATCGGGGAGCAGCACAAAATATCTTGATATGTATAACTCATTTACCTAATGAAGTAAGCTCAAGAGAGGTGATCATCCTCCTTTACTCAGCCCTGGTGAGACCACATGTGGAGTATTGTGTCCAGGTCTGGGCTCTCCGGTACAGGAGGGATGTGGAGCTACTGGAGGGAGTCCAGCGCAGGGCTACCAGGATGATCAGGGACCTGGAACATCTGCCCTATGAGCAAAGGCTGAGAGAGCTGGGCCTGTTCATCCTCAAGAGGAGAAGGGTTAGGGGGGATCTGATAAGTGTATATAAATACCTCAAGGAAGGAGTGAGGAGGATGGAATTGGCCTTTTTTCAGTAGTGGCTACTGATAGGACTAGAGGAAACATCCACAAACTGAAGCATCAAAAGTTCCACAAGAACTTAAGGAAAAAATTCTCAACAGTGAGGGTGACAGAGCACTGGAACAGGCTGCCCAGACAGATTGTGGAGTCACCTTCTCTGGAGAGCTTCAAAATGCTCTTGGACGCAATCCTGTGCCATGTGCTCTAGGTGACCCTGCCTAAGCAGAGAGATTGGACTAGATGACCTCTAAAGGTCCCTTCCAACCTTAAAGATTCTATGATTAAATTTGCTTATTAGCGCGCACTGGAGTGTTGACTTTTATTTTCCCAGCTACTGTCAATCACAGCAGTTTTCTGTGCTATCTACACAAATGGAGCAGTCTCTTAAAATGGCAAGGGTGTTAAAACCAAGAGCCCCTCATAACTTTCACAGAAACCAGATCTTACCTCATTCATTTGCCAAGAACTTCACTTGATCCACACAGACTTTTATGTTACTATGTTATTTGTTTAGAATTGAATTAGTAGGGAAAGTAGCACTTGAAAAGATCTTAGTCATGGGAGGTACACATCAATATGCCTTGATATGAGAACCGTATGTAGCCATCCATAAGCAAAGAAAATCCATTCAGTGAGTCTTTCAAACTCTCTTCGTGTCTGATTACATTAACATTAACTTGTTTTTCAACCATACATTAAGTACCTAAAATTTTGTCTTTTACCTTTGGTAAATTAGCTAAGACAACAATTAGTCTTATTCTATTTTACACTAGGTGCCTTCTTTCATTGAACATCAAAGTATCTTTTCAGATTTTGGATCTTTGGATCTGAAGTTCTTGTGCATCAGAAAGAGAAAGAATTCTTATACTTATAAAGGAGTTTCAGTTATGTATCAGCAGTGTATGCAGTGCTTTTTTTGTGAAGCATGAATAGTTATTATTTAAAAATATCCAGATAATTAGATGTAACACTAAGGCTAACATCTATTGCAAGTAGTGACTGAGAATGAGGAATTCAAATAGGAGAATTGACTGCATGGAACATTTTTATTAAAAACAAATACACATACATGTGTGCACACTATACAAAAGCTGGGATCATATAGGAAGAGACTCGCTTTGATAGGAGTGACTTCTCCATAAACATGGTCTGATTCATGTAGCTGCTGTCAGCTGTCATTTCAGCTTTATCTACAGTAAAATTGTTCTAATGGTCTTATTTGAAAGCACGCAGGAAGAGATATACATATCATATACAATCATATATCCTAAGTGTCATTGATAACTGACACTTCTTTGTGGTAAATAAACTGAAGGTCATAAAATTTTGTCACTCTTAGTGTCTCTTCTTTCTACTGAAATTTTCCTGGAAAATCTATGAACCCTCCCAAAAACTGGTTAAATAATTCCTAGATGACTGTCAAGGTTCCAGTTTTGTTAGTGCTGAGGAGATAACAAATAAACAAACAAACCAAAAACAAACAAACAAACACAAAACAACTCTCCTGTACCAGTTACAAATATATTGGAAATATATTGGTAATTAAGAATCAACAGTACATCCGGAATCGGGAATACATTTGTGGAGAAATGCTGCATTTTCTCTTTTGGGGCTGCTTTTCTGACCTTTCCTCAAAAGGTAGTGAAGCTCTCAGACTGTGAATATTTGGGTTTTGATCTTTTTTAATAAAACATTTGGAGCATTTCACTACTCAGCTAGATTGTTTAAGTATTACTAGGGAACAATTTCTTTGTGAGGTAGGAGCAGAATTCCTTCAAGGGATTGTAAGCAATTCAAGGAAAAACATACACTAAAGAGTGACAGGCTGGTTCAAAATGTTTCTGATATGACTTATTCCCAAAGCCTTAGCCTGAACGAGTTAAACATCTACTCTTAATTGAAGTAAGAATCTTCATCTTCATCTTCATCGTCTTCATCTTCATCTTTCAGACAGACAGTGGCTAAAATGTTACTGCTACAATTTACCTGCACATTGACTATGCAGCAGGATAGCTGATGGGTCTTAAATTAACTTGACCAATTTTCTGCACGCACAAGAGAAAAAGTTGTGAACATGTAATAAACTGACCCTATGGTGTCAACCACAAAGTTCACTCTGACCTAAACTGTAGCAACTCAGTTTCCAGCCCGCTGAACACCCCATATCTTCCATTTACATCTGCTAGAGTCTCATATATCTCATAACTTCCTACTCAGTACCTCATTCAAATCTAATACTAAAGACATGGATATTTTTGCTGTTTCTTCCACACCTTTGTTGCAGCCAGGTTTTCAGGGTAATCTCACACATTCCTGATTCGGGGTCTTTTGGGGAAGTCCTTTAGCTTCAGATGGTTGAAAGCTACTCTGTAACTGTCGTCTTAAGCTCTTGATTAAGCATAAGCCTGACAGCTATTGACAAGTGTATGGCTACCTGGACATTTGAGCTGGTCTGACAAAAGTCAAGTTCTCATGACTGCAGAGTAACTCAAGTGAAGGCACAGCTACCTTGCCACAGACCCTTCCTCTACTAGGCACCAAGTGAGATAATGAAATTCACAGAAGGAGCCTGACAAAGTAAAATTGAACATGGACAGCTAGCACTCGGAATGGAGAGTTACTGCACTGCCTAAATACAGCTGCTGCCTAAATACAGTCAGACTGCAGCTGTGCACAAGCAGGTGTGTGTTTGGGCAACTGTGTGTGTGTGTGTGTGTGTGTGTGAACTGCACCGTTCTGCTACTAGTTATTTCTGTATTCACTAGCTTGAGTGGTTGGAATGTGACATCTATTAGTGGTCCCTCACTGTACCATCAGTTTGAGCTAGTCTATAGAAAATACTTGCTGCGATTGAGAGACGGGACATAACTTGATGCAAGCCAAGTGTCGACTTTATTGTTGTTGTACACATGTTTATATAGATCAGAAGGAAGCGTGTCTTTACGCGGATTGGGTGCTTCCTCAAGTCAGGCACTCCTTGATTGGCTACATGCAAAACCAACTACAAACAGGTTATAAGAAGTAACAAACTAAGTTCCGTACACAAACCTGAAAACAACACTTCCCCCCACAGCTCGCCTTGTTCAGGGTGATCTCCTTTTCTTTGTCCCTCCCAAGGCAGCAATTCTCCCTTTAACAATTCCCTTTGCTCAGGGTGATCTCCGTATCTTTGTCCCTCCCAGGGCAGCAATTCTCCCTTTAACAGTTCCCTTTGTTCAGGGTGATATCCCAGGGCCTGTGGCCGACCAAGTTGTCGTCCTGGCCCACAATACATTTCACTGTTTAATAGTTCTTTTGTTTTTTTTTGTTTGTTTATTTTTTGGAAGGAGATTACTATACACAAATATTGAAAATATAGTATGCTGAAATAAAGTCATTAAATGATTCTTGCAGAACAAATGTCATCATTGATTTTGTTTGCCTTCTCTCTCCTACAATGAGAAAGTCTTTCTATATTTGTGAGTTCTCTTTACTATTATATAGCAACAATCAGTACTGTTTCTTTTTCATGAAAGAATCTTGGAATATGTGAACAGGAAGAGATATCCAACTAAGCTGAATAGTTAGTTTGGTCTCTGGAAAGAATTAGGTAGCTGTTGGTTAAGGATGTGTAATATTAACATGTAGAAAGAACAGCAAATTGTACTACACAGTCTGTCACCTCCATGATTTCCCTCGGGGAATTCTGTGATGCTGTGATGGAGTCACCTGTGAATATGCTTGCTAGAATGGTTGCTGCCACCAGAAATTTCATTAACAACATTTTACAAACTGGTAGAGTTTTAGGAGTTGATATGTTCAATTATAGAGCTCAACTATAGAGCTTTTTGGAGAAATTAAACTAATGAAAGTTGACTTATAAATATGCTTTCAAATTTGCATATATGAATAAAATCAGGCATAGAAGAGCGATAATTTAGTCTTGAGCTTAGCAAATGTGTAAAATCTAATATTACAGAACAAGTCCCTTGTGGTTTAAACTCCCCAAATCAATTATTGAGGTCAACATTTTTTGGTTTATTCCTAGTAAATAATTTCTCCAGACGGATATTTTTTTTTTTTTTTAATATAGAATTACAGTACAGAATTTAATTTAAACTTCAATTCAATGATCAAATAATTTGTCTGAATGCCAGGAAAGTATTCAAAAAAAGAAAAAAACTTGAAATATCGATACTGAGGGATAGCTATGTCAGGTACAGCAGTGTGGCATGGTTAAATATTGTACTAGTTGTAGAATGAACAATGATTTAAAAAACCAAAGTTGTTAGTATGAGTTTTCAATGCTAATATTTGTTCACATCTAAAACTATATTAATTTTGAATTTTCCCAAATCAGGAAATAAAAAGATTTTATAATTCAAACAGACTAATCTGAAGACAGATGAAGCATATTATTAGGAGTCACTAGAATATTCAGTAGACTTCCTAAGGCCTATTTCCTTTGTAATTTGTCTTTGCATGCTTTTGTAAAATCAGATATAGTATGCACAGTAAACATTATTTTCATTTAGGTATATACTGTTTTCAGAAATATAATGTAATCCAAAGTGTCTTCTATGACATTATATAACTTTGATATGGTCAGGGAAGATAAATTCATATATGGAAAAATTTTGCCATTTTTAAATGTAGCATATGCCCATGTACTGGGCAAGAGTGAATATGAAACTACAATACATAAACAATGCCCTGGGTACAAAATCAGTCTTCAACAATTCTTAAAATTTGTAAAGCCATTTCTTTTTTTTCTGTGTGTGTGTGTGTGTGTGTGTATTTTCTGTATATATACAGGTTTTCTTTATTATTAAATTATGTTACTTTAATGTGGAAGGAGTAATAGAAGTATGGCTTGCCAGAGAGGGACACCACTGGTAAAACAAAGGTTTTGTATGGGCCAGCTATTTTTTGAAGGAGCAGATGTTTGCTCCTTTGTTTGCTCCTTTGTTTGTTTTACTTGCTTTGGTTAAAATAGTCTGCTTAGCAACTAGTAGGAGTCAGCCCAGCAACTAGTAGGCGCTTGAAACATGAGCCAATAGCTTTTGGGGGCATAAAAGGTGATAGCCAATGATGTGCCTTCACGTCCTATATAAGAGGTGCGCTGTTACAATAAAGTTGAGACTTGTTGATCCACGCATGTCTCCCGTCCTATTCCGTCACTTTAAAATACTTACAAGATGATTAAAACAGTCTAAAGCAATAGCTAAAAATGATATACTAGATAAACAGAATCTGTCAAGCAGTGTCAGTCAGCAACTATTCTAATGAAGATAGTATAGCTCCCTTGGGTTTACAAGATGCATCTCAGATCAGAACCTACCTTAGAGACAATATCAATGATTTGAAATGACATTAAAGCTGACAGTTATTTTCTCATGTGATTTTGGATTTTAGAAGCACTAAGTGTAGTTTGCTTACAGACAAATAGTTAGATGGAAGGATTATATACAGAAAGAAATACTTCACACAAAGATTCAATCACAAAATGGAAATAATATGAAGTAACACTGGACAGCTGACTAGGCTATCATACAAGTTAGTCCCGCCCCATTGTACCATATGACAAAATCAGAAACAGTTTCCAATTTAATGTAAATATTCTCGCTTTAAATTCTGTTTCTAAAGGACACATGAAGGAGGTCTAAAGAAGAGATTTAAAAAATTCTGTATGGATTGAACTTTGATGCAGATAAGCAATCTGATATTTCTTCATCATATCTGCTAGCATCTTCTTAAAAGCATTCTATACTATTAATATAAGCTTGGTAGCAGAACTGACTGAAACTAAGTAACTGAATTTGATCTGTATAAAATCAGTAATTTAATAATGATTTCTTTTCTAAACATTGGATTCTAAACAACAGTTATCAGGCAGCTTTTAAAAATATATCTCCCATAGCAGGCTCTACATCCTACCTTTCTTTCAGGCTAGTATGATTTTAAAGAATCCTTAAATATCACCATTACCTGAGGACTAGACAGAGAAAGCTCAATTGTTTTTCCTTCTGCAAAATGATAAGCTCCTTTTTGAAAGAACAGAATGGCAGTAATAGCAATAGCTTACTTCTAGAAGGGAAGAAAATGCTATCAATCAGGGCACCTCAAATGGTGCTGTGCATCTAAACAGTCTAAACAGCAGTAATAGTGTAGTCAAGAAAGGCTTAGAACACTATTCATTTACCCTAAAGTAGAAATCTATATTTGGTCACCTGGATCATTCTCTAGGCTGTGTTTACAGTGTTGACCAGGAATTTGGTTCAGGTGCCTATGTTATACATCTAGTGTCCTCTGATACTTCCTAAAACAACCAAGAGAGAATATGCACAGAACTGATAAACATGATGCAGGACTTGGAGCAGAGACAGCTGAAGGTGAGGTGAAATGCCTAGGTTATCTTGAATGGCATGAGATACTACATTAAACAAATAAATAGAGTTGAACATCTCCCTTGACTATGAGGGGAACACACCTCAAGGAGTGAATTAACTGCCTATACATAAGAATGTGTCAAATTTTTAAATACCCTAGCTCATCTGAAACAGCTTCATCTATGGGTTGTAGATAGTAAAGATATCCTACAGGACAGAATTTATATAAAGATGTACCTTGAGGTCAGACAGAATGTTACAAAGCATTTGAGAAAGTACTTCTTGATAGAAAGCCTTCGATTTAGAATACTGAATAGGTTCCATACAGCTAGATGTCTGAGAAGAATTCAATTCTATATTTAGACCTAAATATGTGAATTTTATTTTGGGGAACTTGATGGTAGATTACCCAGAACTTCTCAGTCTTAGGAGGAGGAAATACTCGGATTTCAGATCTCCAACACTTCTGCCTATTAATATATTCCTTTTTTTTTATATTTGTATAAGGCCAGTTTTGGATTTCTTACAAATTTGTTTCAAGTATATTAAAAAAAAAAAAAAAAAAAAAAAAAAGATTATAACCATATAAAAACCCTTTACGCTAATTAAAAC
>JAVCKT010013916.1:0-12530 GCA_032273925.1 Rhynchotus rufescens
ATAAGGAACCCAACAAGGAACTAAGCTATTAGTTTTCCAGGAAAAGTACTGCATTTAATCATGTTTTCTCCAGCATAAACCTGTTATCTATAATAATAAACAAGGCGTACATTCTTGAATTATACCAAGCGGAGCAGTCATTTATTCACTAAGTTAGGAAAATTGCTAAGTCGTCAGAGGGCTGTAACACCTACTGTGAAATGTTTGCATAGAACTATGTTCAATCCTGTTTACAAACAGAAGCTAGGAGGATTCAGAGGGAAATTTCCATGCCATAAGCATCTATTAGATGACTCGTTCTGCTGCTATGCTCTAATCTCTTTTCTTCTTTTACTTTAGTCTGTAGGAAAAATTAAAGTGAACTTAGTCTTCACTGCAGGACATTTGAGAGATCAGATGTCAAGAGCACTGGGCCCTTGCTGATTTTTCTGGGTGTTTGGTTTCCAAATTTGGTATTTCCTTTCACTGCAGCACATAACATGAAGATAATGTGAAGGGCTCTCCCTTCCTTTCTAAGGGCCAGAAATTGAACCTATTTAAGACAGCGGCATCCCCAAATTCAATTGTTTCTTGACAGTTATGAGCCCTAAAGAACTGATTTTTCTCTTAATCTGTGATAAAGGATGACATCCATTTCTGTTCTTATCCAGATTTATGCCATCATAGCACCCTCGGCCTCCATATAACTTCTGCTCATTTACCCCACAAGATATTAGGCACAAGCACATCTTTCGCTTGCTCATACATATGGTCCACACCAGTGTACACACACACTGAGAGCCATTATATTACAACTAAATCCCCTTTCATGATCCGAATTCCTGTTGTCAGTCAGCACCAGGCCTCCCTAGAGCTGTGCAACTGGAGCTGATAAGATGTTTTCATGTCATTGAGAACTGATTAGTTGAAAAATACGGGTGATACTAGCACTTTGACAGGATTATACATGCAGGCCCTTAACTCTGATCAGGTGAACTCTTTACCAATAAGAATATCCCCACTGCATACGAACTGTTGCAGTTTTCTGAGATACTCCTGAATTTCGGACATAGTTTAAATTACACTTCTTCATGGGAAGCAAATTATTTCTATTCTGGTCAGAGCTCATGCTCCAACCCTAAAAGCAACTGACTGCCTTCCGTTGGCTCTCTTTCCCCAACCCCGAAAGGCTCAGCTAAAGCCACAAAAGTTAGTGGCTGGAAACCAAAGGCAATCACCCTTCTCCCGATTAAATCCCAAATTGCCATCTAAAGTTCCCCACACTCACCCTTCCAATCCCCTTATTAGACTATTTTAAAAGCACGCCGCAGTGGGGTTCCAACAAAGACCACGGCTCATTGTTACGGGCTCGACTGCCAGTAACTAAAGATGTCACACATGCAGAGCGTGCCCTGTGATGAGCAACCGTGTCAAAGGCAGCTCTCTCTTAAAACACTGATACCTTAAGAGGGGGATTTTCAAAAGCACTCAGCATTCACATAACTGTTCAATGGCAGTGCTCCCCAGTTAGGCCAATATTGAACACTTTTGAAAATCCCATCCTACGTGTTTACATAGTCTTTTAATCATTTCTGTCCAGGCTGGCAGGCCTTGGGTGCAGAGGGAGAGAGAAAGGATTTAACAAAGCAGATGTAAAAAATACAGAAAAAAATATCTAAGATATATCAACCCCTTCAATAAAAGGCTGTTGATTTTTAAGGGTGAACCAATTCACATTTTTTAACAAGCGAAAAGCTGTTAGTCAAAATTTTCTACAAATAAAATAGCACTTCAACAACATAAAGCGTTCCAGGTTGGATATACATTATGTTCAAAGTCAAAGGCTTAATAATGAAACCAAAGAATATTGAGTATCATTAGAAATGAAGATAACACGTTCTGCAGTGTCAAGGAGAGCTGATTAAATGGGCAGTTTGTTCTACAATTTGGTCAGTGGCATTTTGGCATTACAGTATAAATGGGTGAGGATTAAGTCATTTCTCAGCTTTCCTTGGCAGAGTCTTTTATTATTTACAATATTTACTTCAGGGAAGTCTTGGCGTATGTCATATTTATCTTGCTGAAAAATGGGCCCGTAAATGCCTATCACCTCTTGAACAAAGCCAAGCATTGTGGTACTAATTTGGTTCATGAAGTGTGTAATTCAGCCTCTTTGCACAGGGGCAAAATTTGTCTCCTCCTTTATTAAACAGCTATAAAACATTTTCTTTGCTCAGCTCTGAGATAGGCCAGGCTGCTGCCACACACACACAGTGGATGGCTGTCTGCACACGGGAATTGCCACCTTTCAGCATTTATCCAGTACCACCACTATGAGCACAGGGGACAGCAAGACAAGGAGAGGTGACCAAGCACTGTCACCAGCTGGGGAAACTGGGAGTAACAAGTCCTCAGTGATTCTGCAAAGAGAAACTCTCTGCTTTCTTCCTCAAAAAATCAGCGTTCCTCACCCGAAGTTCTCAGCCCAGACAAGGGGTGCAGCCTTGGGTTCACCTTCCCAGCTCAGCAAATGAGATTTTGCTGCAGAAGACTCAGAAGACTAGAATATTGGGTGAGCACAGAGCCCCCTCTTTGAGAGGGGTTTGGAGGGCAATGTCAGGCAGGTCCATACTGCACACCTGCCCAGCATCAATATGGAAATAAGCCAGCTCTCGACTTACAGGTAAAAATCTTATCTTCTGGTGAAAAATTCCTCCTCCCACCAGCAAAAATGTTCAGTATTATCACCTGTCAGATCCAGATTTGCCCTTATCATTGCAGACCCTGGAATTTTATTTTTCAATAGTCACATCTCTAACAGCCACTTCCACTTCTGCCTGCTGAGAGCTCTTTCATGCTTCATTTCAGCCTAGGTCCTAAGCAGCATCTTCACCATCCCACCTACACCACACTCCTTAGGAGACCTGCGCTACCCGGTGCTCATCACCACCCACACTGTCGTGAACATCAAGTGTTGCAGAGGAGCTGGAAAGGCGAGATGGAGGAGAGGAAACGCAAACAGGCAACCTCCAGTTTTGTGCATCTTTTTCTAAAGCAGACATCTCATACACAAATGGGTTAGGCGTAATTTGACATTACAGAGCAACCAAGTATGGAGGAGGGGGGAAATGATGTGTGCGGCTTGCAAATGCAAGGAATAAATACACATTTTTAGTGAATTGAGAGTGTTTAAAATAATTTCACAGACAAGATTCACTTATCACCACAGGTGGCCTCTGTAATAGATGTTTTAGTTGAAGATGCAAAAATCTGGAGTAGCAGGAATTGTTGATTACAAGCAGTAGTGTTTGCACTTAAGATCCTATCAAAACTGATCTTTGTAAGCAAATAATATTAAATTAATCTATTCTCCAGGGGTTATTAAGTGTATACTCAGAAAAGAGCATTGTCTTAATGTTAATTAATTTCAACAAATAGGGTAAGGGGAAGTGTAGCTGCTTTCATGAAAGTATCTCATTTCAATCCCAGAAATGTTTATGCTAGAGCAAGAACTGATCTGTAATAATAAATACCTGATTTTTAAATATTGTTTTCCATGATAAAAGAGTGTGAGGGTGTTTACTTTACATGTGGAAAAATCATGATTGATATTCTAGGTACATCAACCAAAAGGAGACCAGGAACCCAAAGTAAAGGCTAACTAGTATGGAAAAGGACATCAAAATAAAGCTAAGTGCTTTAGAACAACGATGCTGCACTGATTGTCTTTTCTCCACAGCACCTATATTATGCAGCTGCCCAAGAACTGCTTTGGGTCCCAGGCTTGCAAAGCAAAATTCTCTGTGTGCTGCATCCCATTCTCCCCTCCTGTTCTTTAGCCTGGCAGACTCTTTTCTCTGCTTGATCTGATCCAAAATTAGAATGCCACACTTCCTTCTCTGCACTTGAAGATGATAGAATAGCACCTCTCCTTAGTCACAAGCCAAAACGTATTATAGTAACAATTAAGCCAAGCTGCTAGCTATCGGTCTAGCAGATCCTCAGTTTTCCGCCTCTTTGTGATCCATCCCAGTTCTCCCTTTTCCTTTCACAATAAGCACTGTCCTTCAAAGCTACCATTTTCTTATGCTGCTTCATAAGCTTCCTGTGCTCTTTCCAGTCAATAAATCTCTTTCTTTCTCTTTCGCTTCACCCAGGAATTTTTCTAAAAGGTGCTGAGCTATCCGTGATTTGCTGCAGGCGGCAGGAAAAGGCACAGCCTGGTTCCCGGTTACCTAAACAGCACAGACAACCGACACAGCGGGGCCTTTTCCCCGGAGTATTGTCTGGGAAGACAGAGCCTGCAAGATTTGATTCATGCACCCAGTCACAGGCAGAAAATTACAGGGGACAAAAGCAGATACAGAGAAGTGGCGTGAAAATGCTATGATGTGTGTGCGCACGCAAGAGAGAAGGGCAGTTTTGTCCTGGGAAGTTTTAATTGCCATTTGTCTGTAAAAACTCACATAACTCAGCCATCACTTCTGCGGAGTAGAGCTCCCTGACAGCGGAGGACAAAAGCCAGATAGATGCTAAGGATGTCGTGGAGGCCAAAACAGCAGCTTCTATTAGAGAACAGGATGCTGTTTTTTCACCGGTGTGATGCATTCGTATGGAATATGCCAAGAATTAATGGCAATAATGCCATGAAAAGAGGGTTGTTGTTATTACTGCAACCAAAAGAGGATCCAGCAATCTCCATTTAGCTCAATGGATACATAATCATAACATCACTATCTGGAGAAAAACAAAACAATAACAGCAACCACCCCTTAAAAAGTGCCTTGGTGCTTTAAGCCTCATTTTTGTAGATTGGGTAGATTCTGTTAAAAACAAATAAACAAAAAACCAACCTATGTAGCAAAAAACTGTCACGTACTGCTCAGATGACATTATAGACAGGTGCGTATTACATCCATCTTGCAGCGATAAGAAGTAGTATAAATAGATGTAGTGGAAAGTGAAAAAAAATGCAGATTTGTTATCAATCCAAGGTTCCAGTCCTAAAGCTGCTGCACAAATAGGTCACCCAACCTATGACAGTTTTGCACCAAGAAACACTGTATGGATTAGGTCCCACGATATGTGCTAACACAATGAATAGAGATTTTGTTCCCCTCCAGATTTTGCCATAAAGTGCAGCTATTTCATGCATTTATTTTCAGCCACCAATAACCTATTGCTCATGACCAGCTTGCAGCAATTACATGCAGTGGCCGTTTATACATGCATGCATATTCTATAGCACACTTTTAGTACTCTGAACACTAAAAATAAAGGGGCTCAGCCAAGCTGACTTAATAAACTTTGTAATGGGCTGAAATTAAGAATGAAATTTTTCAAAAGAAAAACATGCAAATAAAAACTGCTTTTCTGAACAGTACCTATCCAGCGCCAACCCAATCCACACTCACTCTTCCATGCATCAATGCCACTTCGTTCAGACTGGCTGGCTTTTTCCGTAGTGACCCCTTCTTGCCTTCTGTATTATTTAAGGAGATTTATAGTTGGGTGTCTCGTGTGGTGAAACATGAGCTCTGACCCCCAGGCTTGGAAGTCGTCGGGGAGAAACATTAATATTATGCCACATTAGGGAAGAAAACTCATCAGTAGCAGCAAACCAAACGACAGAGTGAAACATGATGCTTCTTGTCACACATGACACTAAACAGTTAAACATACCCCCAAAGCTGTGCCCTCCAACGTGTCAACTGCTATTTGGCACCAGCACAACGAACAGTAGCCCAAGTCTTAGCTGTTGCACCTTGGACACAGTTACTACTGTTTCAAGGGATACAGAAAAATCTAATTACTGCAGTTGACAGCTGTACCGCCCAGTGCTGTGCAAAAGCACCAATATCAACAATAAGTGCCAAAAAGAACTTAACATCTAGGGAGCTGAGGTGGAGGATGGATGGGGAAGGAGATGCACAGTCCACAGGTAGGGAGACTATCGGGAGTCCTAGCTCAGAGACGTGAGACATCCTCAAAAATGCCCTAGAAATCTACACCAGTGCAAGGGACTTTCCTGAGACCCCCATCCAGAAACCTTACACCGTGGGACACTCCTTCACTCAAATTCTTTACAAGTCTTGTTTGCACAAGCAGCAGAATCGTTTCATCAGCAAATGCCCGGGTTCCCAGAGAGATCTGCACCCGCAGAAGGGCGCAAAAACCTGCAACTAGGTTTTAATAAGGGCTGCATGATTTTAATGCCTGGTAAAATCAGTTGTGATGCGTCACACTAAAAATAGGTTTAACAGATAAAGCTTCAGGGAATAAGCAGATTGCCACATGGTTAAACAAGGATTTTCCAGTCTGAATCCCGTGGATATGATTTTGCAGAATTTGAAATACACACAAAAATATGAATTAGTATCTTTTCTCCACTTTCGGAGACATAATGTCAGTAATAGGTAAGACTAAAGAAAAAAAAATCTGAACACAGAATTTGCCATACCATAAATGTAGTTACTAAACACCAAAATATTCTCCACACAAGCATTTTGCCCAAATGTGTATGTTGCACATGAACTTACGTGTCAATAATTGACTCAAGTATAAATTTGAAAAAAAGGTGAAGGAGAAGGAAAATAAAAGAAAAGGAAAAGAAAAGAGAAAATAAAGAGAGACAACAGGAAAAAGAGAAACTCCTGCAGTCTCTGCTTATCACAGGTCTCAAAGACCTGTGAGCTTGAGTTACCTTGATGAAATTAGAGGAGTTAAGAAATGTATGTTTAATCAGTGAGGCAGATATGACTTTTTAAAAACTGTATATTTTATTTAAATGTGACTTCCTTTTCACAATAAAAAATTTATTCATATGTACTTTCTGACTAATCTCAGCAATACCTGGAAATTTTCCCATATCTTTAAATATTTCTTAGAACAAATGATTTTGGGTCTTGCCATATACCATTCACATGTGCGTATGAGTGCAAAGAAGTTCCTGTTCCTCATTTATAGATCACAATTTGCTTTCTCTGGACCCATTCATTTTATGCCCCTACTTAAAATGTATAGAAAAACCAAAAGCTGAGCAAGCAAGAGTTTTCTTCAGATATTAATCAGAGACACCGTGATCCTAGGGTGAAAATGAGGTGTTGGCAGGAGTTTTCACCAGCTCCATGTATTGCTTGCTGAGCAGTTCCAAAATTTTGGCATGCTGGAGCAGTTGTGGAGCACTATTTAATTTGTACCTCTCCATATGCACTGCTACTACCAATGTGCACTGCAAAGCCCAGACACAGACCCGTTTCTCTTGAGTGGTCTGCTTCACAAAACACACCCGTGGACCTACGCAATGCAGAACTCTACTGGGTCAAAAATGGAGTGAAAAGGGTATTTCTGTTTTTTCAAGGATGTATAGAATAAAATCTCATCTTGTTCGCAAGATCAAAACCTGGCTTCTCTAAAAGGTGTACATCAACCAGGGCTTACATATGTGTTTCAAAAAACTTCTGTGCTCCTTTTATTAATAGTCTAAACTGACCTGTGGGTGCAGCATATAAACCCTAGAAGTTTGGGGCTGCAAATTTTGTGTTGCACGAATACTGCTAATTAAAAGATTTTCCATTGTAAACAATTTGTGCACATTCTCCCTTCTTTTCAACAAAAACTATCAAAGTAAAATTTTAATTGAAAGACTCTTGCTGGAAGGAAGAATATTATGAGAAGTGTGACCTGAGGCACACCCATATAGTCATAGTTTTGTGCACAAAAGATGTTCGCTTTTCAACAAAATTAAACAATACAGATGAATACCAGAATTTCCTGGCACATTCCTCCTACCGATTTCAGATCTATCCTGCTGAACTTTTAAGAACAGTTTAATCTACCTTCGGCTACTCTCAGAGATTTTCTGTGCACTTCATGTAAACAACACAAACATTTTACAGAAAGAGGGAGGAGATGATGAGAAAATACCCATAACACAAGACTAGAAATCCACATTGTCCTGAGATAACTGCACATTTAAGCTATGGGGGTTTTTTGGGTTTTTTTTTTTTTTTTTTTTTTTTTTTTTTTTTTTTTTTGGGGTTTTTTTTGTTTTTTTTTTTTTTTTTTTTTTTTTTTTTTTTTTTTGAGTGAATGTTCAAATCTACATCTAGGTTGGAAAATGTAAAGACCAGGAAAAGCTTACAAATGCCTCATAAATGCAGAGAGAAACTGGTAGCCAGAGGACAAATGCTAAGATCATATGCTTCCCAAGCACAAGACTTTCAGTTAAATTAAGATCTAATAATTTGGAATACATTAGGAAAAATCAAAGGCTGAAATCAGAATACAAATAGAAAGAAAGGGAATATTTTCAACAGATCGGTTATTTTGCAAAACACAGTCATCTATCTATGTAACAACCATGAGCATTCAGTTGAAGTTTCACAAATGCTCATCAGAGATAGGGTTTTTCAATGAATTTCAGAGTAAATAAAGAACTTTGGAGAAAACCACTAACTTTTTAAGTCTTTCTGGCCCATGGGAATTTTCCACTCCAGTCTGAAGAGAATTTTTTTTCTGGGTATTTCCCCCCAACACATAGTCAGGAAACCAGACTTCCCACCCAAGAAGGTCCCAGCAAGCACAATCTCAAGCAGAGGAGAAAGCTGCACAAAGCTTCATCTTTACCTTCACTGTGCTTTAGCAGGGACAAGTGGGGTCCAACACAAAACTAATGAGGTGGAGTATGTGGCCTACAGAAATGTGAGCAAGGTCAAGACTAAGTGCTGCAATCCAGGAGAGTCTGGGGCAGATAACCAGCCCAGGAGCTAACTCACAAGGACTAAGATGAAACTTTTGGGGACTCCCAGCTCCAGAGCACCCTACAGAAACTGGTCCCCTCCAGGCTTATCCCAACCGAGAGGAGGAAGATGCTTTCCCTCATGGAGACGGAAAATCCCAGAGACACCAGAGGCAGCAATATCAGAGCTCTGGGTCTGCCATAGGGCAACCAGCTCACACCAAACAATCATTTCTAGGATGGCCAAACATCTCCAAAGCATGGAGTTCAAGCCAAGCGTTGGTTCTATTAGTAATTTTAAAGCTCTTGTGGCCTCTCATACGGGTTGTGGTAACTTTTCCGTGTTTGTACATATGCATTAACCTTCCCTTATCCCTGAAACCACCTCTGTTCAATTCCCCACCAGTAACAGAAGACTCTTACAAAGATAACATACCCCACCGCGGGCTTGAGAGTTCATGTAGGAAATCAGAGTTAATAGTTTTTCTATACTATTTTCATTTCCTGCCTGTGATCCCAGTGCAGCAAAGTATTTAAGCATATGTTTTAAACTTTGCCCTAGAAAAGCATCTACGTGTATGCTTGAAATGCATTCCCAGTGCTTTTCCTGACTGTGAAAAATAGAGAATGAAACTAACATGGGCTAATTAACATTTGCAGTACAATTTCTGTTCATCTGAATTTCACTTTCAGCTCAAAAACACACAATTTCCATGCTGTTCTTTCAATCAATACGACAGTTTAAAAAATAATGTAATGTGATATATAAACAGCCTGAAGTAAATATGCCCAATAAGAACAGCATACTTGCAAAAAGAAACACCAAGATTTTCATTTCACTTTAGAAAATGAATGAAACCTGCTTAAATGAGCTATAGATTTTTCAAAGAAAAGCATTTTCTTTTTTAAGATGAATGAGTTGACAGATGTTTTACTAAAATCAGAGAGACAAGATTGCAATAATTTCTGGGTATGCGAGCTAAACTATTGCTACCTAGATCATGTCATGCACGAGATCCCAATTTTCAACTTAGGTGAGGAAGTAGTTGAGTAGTTTGAAAGTCAGTCGTAGAAGGATGGCCATAACCCAAGCATTGGCTTTCATATTCCTAACAGAGAACACTATCAATAAACGGACAGATATAAATATACCTGTGTGCAACTTCAGCAACAGATTTAAGGTAGGTGCTTATTAATATCATGAAGATATGATTCTTAATGATCTGGGAGCACAGCCCTATATAGGTTTGAATAATGACATTGTCTCCTTGCATGCATAGTTTGTGCTTTTGTCTCAGACAGGTTCATTTTTCACTGGAGGGGAAAGGTTCACATCGCACGAGGGGGGTAACCAGTTGATGTTACAAGGCTGACGATTAGCCCCCTCGCTGTTCCACATGACACTGGGAAGGACTCCAGCAGGCATCCTTAATGCCTGCTTCAGCATCTTGAAGAAATTAATGAACACAGCTTCGATGGCAAAACATTTCAATCAACCCCAACCAGCTGTGCCTACCATTTTTTTTAAAAAAAAAGTATATGTAATTTTTCTATTTATTTTAAAATGAGTTTATCAAAAGTTTCATCGAGGGATGCAAGCCATTTGGGGAGTGACAGAGGGAGGAAGAGAAAGAGAGAAGGACAATGGTGGTTAGTGCCAAAAGATGTGCGATGGCCCCTGTGTTTGTTGAACAAATTAAGCACGTTCTGGTTTTTCACCTGCTGAAGTAGCAGCAGTGCATATGGCCCAGAAGTTAAAAATAAGGAAATATGCATACATTACCATACTTAATGGACGACCCTCTCCATTTAATATGCAAATTTCCTGAAATATTACTGAATGCCGTCTGTTCTAAATGAATAAATTTGAATTGCAATTAGAATAATCCTTTATAATTAATGAAAACTGTCAATTTTGGTTCATAAGTAATTTGATTAACAGGATGATGGGACACTTATCAAGTTCACTGGACTGCTAGGGTATGAGAAAGCTGACAGGGAAAATAAGGTGGTCCAGGCACTTAGGCACCACTGGAATATTATCCTAAATTATTGATAACACAAGCTAATGAACTTCAGAAAGTGAACTCTGCATGCTTTATTTAAAGGGACAGTGCAGCGGGGTGATAAGTGCTCTTTTGGTCATGATAGCCTTCTCCAAAACACACTGAATGCCATTGCCAGCTCTCAGGGAAAATAAGATCCACAGGCAACAGCATACACCTACTTAAACCTGAAATTTACACTTTCCAGCTGCTTCCAGAGAGGGAAAAAAATGTTCACACAATAAACGTAAGAAGGGACAATGTAAGCCAGGTGGAGCACAGTTTATATAATGTACCACAGACACTATTTTATGTTGTATTTCCACTGGTTAAAAAGTGGCACTGGCTACACCTGGTTTTCCATCCCTTTTCTTCCTATCCTCCACCACATGATTGGCGAGCACTAGCTTTTTTAAATTGTGCTTTCATTAATTGAAAGCAGGAGAATGTTAATGCATTGGTTTCCATTTTATAAGAAAAGCAATTAGAAGAGAAAAAGAAAAGAAAAAAAAGCAGGCAGACTACACACCCAAGACAAACCCCAGCCCTGCAGCCGCCGCTTCCCTCCATCTCCGCGCTCGCCGACATCAGTGCAACGCTGCCGCAGAGGGGAGAGCAGACTGCAGGCCAAAGCTCCGGGCTGCTCTACCACTCCCTGTGTAATTCCATTAACTTCGGGGGTCAGGGAGGATGTAATCCAATGCACAAGTTGCCCCTAATGGCATTTTAAATCAGTACATCTACCAGCACACGCGGGCTGCAGTTCTCATCTGCTACCTCCTGACTCCAAAGGTGAGTAATAGCAGCGAACCTTAGCAAAAATAGCAAACCCGTGGCGGCTGTTTGAGGTCTGAGGATGTTAAGCTTCCCCGATCAGTTTAGTTTTTGAGCAGGGAAATCAGCTGTTTTTGCCATCTTCCCTCAAGATGCATCTGGTGAAATCAGAAGGCTCTTTTCTTCCTTTTGCCCTTAATCTGTCTTCTTGCAAAGACATTCATCTGAAAACACGCCTCACTCCACACGAATCATTAACCTCTCTTATGGAACTAAGTCTGAGGATATCTATTGCATATGGCATTTATTTTATGGGCTTATTCCATATCACCTTCACACAACCAACGGAACAATTCCAAATGCAGCTTCGGAGCACTACCTCGTTCCAAACATCCTGATGGAGCAATCCCGGATACACCCACAGAGCATGAATGGAATCCA
The DNA here is from genome assembly GCA_032273925.1 of Rhynchotus rufescens. Taxonomy (NCBI): domain Eukaryota; kingdom Metazoa; phylum Chordata; class Aves; order Tinamiformes; family Tinamidae; genus Rhynchotus; species Rhynchotus rufescens. The sequence goes on from JAVCKT010013916.1 coordinate 11,980, forward strand.
ATGCAACCCAGCCTTCACAAAGAACACCACAAGCTGAAATGGGTGAAATTGCTGCTGAAGGAGACTGCCCCCTGCTTCAATGCAGGCATGAGGCCAGCAGATTCGGGGAGACCATTTGTAAAAGCCTTCTATTGTATAACAAAAGCCAGGGTGCATAGGCAAGGTATGTTTTAAACTATTCCAGCTCTGCGAACTCAAAACAGATTTTCTGCAGAGCACTGAAAGAGGCTTCTGCCTAGGGACTAAGTTGCTGCTAAATATTTTTCCACTACAGTCACTGAGGCCCAGCACAGCATGCAGAAGGGCTTAAGGAAAATGTATGTCTTTACACAGTCAAGACCAATACCTCATATTTTAATCAAACTTTCTGATAATGTTCTCGTCTTTTCCCATGTAGAGCATTCCAACCCAGGAGGTAGCATTTGTCAGAAGTACATGCATCTGGAGAAGGTTTTTTGGAACTGAAAATCTCCAAAATGCAGGTGTTGTTATAGGTAAACTTTAATGAAATTTGCAAAGCCCAAAATGAGTTCATTTTACTAAACTTGACC
>JAVCKT010013917.1:0-12676 GCA_032273925.1 Rhynchotus rufescens
ATGATTTCCCCTTGGTGAATCCATGCTGGCTACTCCTGAGCACCTTCTTCTCCTCCACATGTCTGGAGACAGCAGCCAAATAAATAAATCAACACTCCTCAGAATCACTGTATTTTAGTACTTACACATAAAGCATGAAATTTTAACATAAACCATGAAATAGTTTCACAAGATAAAGCACATAAAGCACAAAATTGTTTGTGCATCATATGTTAGATGACTTCTGTTCTTGTTGGCCGAATGTGTCAAATCTGCAAAATGGAATTTCTACAGGGAACAAAACACATGACTTCACTCGCTGCTGCTGTAGTAATATAATGATTAATAATTTTTAATAAAGTTTTAGGATGGTCTCTGAGCAAACTTCCTATGGAAATGAAGGAAAGCCTTGATTTTCTAAACCTCTTAACTGTTTCTAATGTTTATATGAATACAAGGAAGGAAATTCTCTACAGTACATTTCATACCTCTCTGACTGCTTTAATGGGTATATATAGCCAAATGGATCCCATATAAACAGTAAATCAATATGACAAAGTTATTCTGAATTAGGTAAGTTAGAGAAAAGCCAGGCTAATGTTACAAGCAAGCTAAGATTTCCGTCAGTAATAGAGTAGAATATGCATCTTGACATGGCTTTGATTAAGTAACTTCAGCACATTTAGCTGTAGTTCTGAACAAAGAGCCAACCGAAAACTTGCACTTTCTCAGCAATTTAATCTATTCCAGAGACCGCATGAGTGTAATGTGGCAGTTGCCATGGAAACCATATTTTTCCTTGGAACTCAGAGTAGATACATGTGTAAACCATTTCCCCACCTCATTGTCTAAGTTACTGTTGCGTTATGATGCTGCAGCAATGACTCACAGGCAGTAGATATTTAAAATATATCAACATCTTTCCAAACTATCTCTCTATGAACGCTTCATCCTGCCCTGTGCTGCTCTCACTGAGCACCTTGTCATAAGCCCATAGGTGACAGTTCAGAGAAAGAAAAAAGGCTGGAAAAGTGCAAATGGTAAATATATATTGACAGGTGTATATTAAAAGTGGTAAATATATATTAAAAATATTTAAATTTTCTTCTTTGGAGTTTTTTGGAGTTTTTTTGGAGTTTTTTTGGGCTACACTTTCGTAGCAATACAGTCATTCCTCCAGGAATTTAGAGGAAGGATTTAGAAGCCTATCCTCAATTATTTCACTAACAGAGCTCACATCTACAAATCTTAGGGCATTGTGTTGATGTCTTCTCCACAGGATCTGAAGTTCTCTTTAAAAAATCATTACTTATTGATGGTCACTGCAAAGCATTTCTCCTTTGTTCCACCTTTTCATTGAATTCACTGTTAATCAAAATAGTCCAGAATTGAAGCCATGGTGGTAATTTGCACCTCTCTAAATGCATTAGCAGATTCTGCTGTTTTGATGCCCACCTTTCTGATTAACTTGCATCTATAAAAGGCGCAGGCAGCATTCTGTGAACATTTAGTTGTGAACTACTAAATCTGCTAATTTGCTAGAGGTAGAAAGGCACAGTAAAACAGGAGCAAGACAATGTATATTTTTACTTTAATCAATACATCAGCATATTAATCAACCAAAATGTAGATGACTCTGCTCTCAAAACCATGCTGAAAGAAAAGGGCAATCTGAGTACAGCGCCAGGGATTTTCAGAGGTGCTGAGTATCTACTGCTCCAACTGGAAGGAACAGGAATTTTTGCCAATAGAATCATACCATCTTTCAGCAGCTGTGAATTTGGCCTCAAGGTGACCTAAGACATCTTTTCCATCTTTCATTTCTGTTTGACCGCTCTCAGCACAACCAAAATATTTACCCTTCTTCACAATTAAACTAAGTAAATAAGCTATATGGAACAGATCGTCGAATATACTGAGGCACTTTCCCATGTAAGAATCGTCAAAACAGCTTGTGATTTTCTTGATTATCACTATTCAAATTCCTTCATGAATATGTTTCTATTAAAAATCCCCCTAAACTCTTGTCAAGCAAACAAGAAACATTTTAAAATTCAAATATTGTTTAATCATTTTGATTGGACACATAGTCAACTGTTTATTTCTTATCTCCAAGTGAGTTAATACAGATATTCAAATACTATTTTTAGTCCCTATATTTGCAATTATAAATTCTACATTTTTTGCAAAGGCTCTTCTCATTTTAAATTTTGCAGGCAATAGTAGCCCTGTGAGGAGACTTCTAGAAGCAGGGAACAAGGAGCTGAGGCTGAAAATGCCGACTATAACACCTGGACAAGACTCAGCAGGCTTGCACAAGACCACAGGGTCCCAGGAAGGTTCAGGGACTTCATTTCCTAAAGCTCACCATGCCTTCTAAGATATTTCTCTAGGTATCGTGCTACCTCTTACCAGTCATATTCTGTGGCCCCAGTTAGTTCTTTCAACACTATATTCTTCCTCTTCATGTCCTCAGAGTTTTCTCCATCTGAGATGCAGCATCCAGTTCCCACCTAAGCATAACCAGCATCCAGGACCTACGCAGCCCTCTGCCTCCAATGGCCCCATCACACAAACATCCCCAGAGTGCACCCAGCACACACGGACACAAGTGCTCTTCCCTCCAGCATCCCGTGTGAAAATGCAGCCCCTGGACACGAGCGATGCCTTCCTTTTCCATCGCAACTACCTGATGAAGCCTGCAGGGCCCTGGGAGAGGAAACAGGGTCCTGCCCTCATCAGCTCAGGCTACCTTAACCTCTGGCCTGCCATGAGAAAAACATGCATTTTACTGCCTCAGTTTGAATCCAGGCCACAGGAAATAATTGCAGACACTGATAAAAGCATGAGGAACAGAAGTATCGTTCCTAAACTCATGTTTATGTTGTGACTCCCTCCCCACCCCACAGCAGCGTCTCCCTCAAAGCGAATGAAGATGCGCGTGGGGTGAACATCACCCACACAGCCAGGAGCAGCTGGGTTGGTGGGGACAGCTCCAAGCCGGCTGCTCTCTGGGGGAGGACACGTGCAGGAAAGGCTCCGAGCTCAGGCAGCAGTTTCAGGGCTTTGGTACCTGCATTTAAAGCCCGTCCTGGCACCTGCAGCGACTCCGAACGCACGTACTCCGCAAATCGCTTGTGTCACAACACTGAGGAAAACAGCATCTCACTGCCTTTAAAAGCCTCTGCGTTGCCGCTTACCTTCTGCAAAATTGATGGCGTTGGTGATATTGAAAATAATGATCTATTTCACAGATAGGTGGTAAGGACTAATTAGTTACTGTTTATGCAGCATCTCGGAGATACCAAGTGGTAGTGTTCAGATACATGATTAAGTTTGGAGCCAACAGAAAGCCTCAGGTTTTCCTGCTTTTGGAAAATGCGGATGTACTGACCTTGCGCAATGTGACAAAACACTGCTAGTTCCCCGTGAGTGATGGGCAAGACAGATGTCCCTTCCTGGGAGGAAGGCTGGGTGGGAGCCCTCCCCTCGTTACCAGGCTGAAATTGCATTTCGTAATCTGCTCCTGTGCGCAGTGCAAAGGGCAGATATTTCTTATGTTTCTCAACCAAAGCAAACCACCTGTCATCGTTTTCTATTTGATTTACTACATAACAGCTTATAACTGCACCAGACCTTGTGACAATTTCCTTCAAGCAAATTTGCTATTTCTTATCTAATCCAAATAGTGGTAATTGTTTACTATACCTCTCCTGTCAAACTTAAAATATGAAGCCACTATTGTCAACAGCATTTTGATTTCCATGTAGACAGCACTGTTGCTTGGTATAATTTTCATTCAGCAAGTTGGCTTTTTCCATTACTGAAAGTTAAACTTCAGTTCACATTTTGCTACACTTGCTCTCATTTAGTTTTTTCTTTTCCCCTGTTTCCCCTCTCGCTTTCTCCTCCTCCTCCCAATATCCAAATGTTAATTTAAGATTAAAGCAAAAACAAAATCCTTGTTTCATGTAAAGAACTCTGGGCTACTGACAAATGAGTTAAACTGGAGTTGCCAGACCATTTGTTTTCAGTTTGAACCCAGGCCAGTTTTTCCCTTAACTTAAAATAGTATTTCTATAACTCAGGTCACTGTGTTAAATCCAAAGGAAATAATCAAGAACAACCAACCTCCCAACACAGCTTAATTACTAGTAAATGGATTTCCTGGGTGTCATTACTAAATGAAATTGAAGTGTAATGATTTATAGTATTACCATGTGACACCAGTCAGTACATTAGATGCTTCATTATCCATTAAGCTGCAAAGATTTTATTTATACTGCTTTGTTTTAGAAGTGTGTGATGACCTCCACCAGTAAATAAGTATTATGTCTCCATAATGGGTTCCACATGTAAATCGCAACTCCATCTATAACACAGCATTCCCCAGCCTGCCCCGTTATAATCACATAAATATCCGCACTAAGGCAAGTAGTCCCTTTCTCCTATTAATCTGGAAGACGGATGAAAGATTCAGATGCCCAGAATGTAAATGTTCTTACCACATTCTGTTAGTATTTTTGGAAGTCCTTACACGCTGGGGTTCAGAGCCCACATGCAAAAAAGTACTTAGGCTCCCCTCTGAAATCGAGGGATCCATATGGTGCAGGCCCACAGGATCTGGGACTTTATCCCATTTCAAAAGTGAGTCAGGGAGACAGATCAGATCCATACGGCCTTAGCAGGAAGATTTAGGGTTCTGTTTTCTTTCTAATTCATAGAAACGACAAGTTAAGTTCTAAACATCTCAAAGCAATTTATAGTTCCAACATGGAAACCAAGAAGGCTGCAACTGCATCATTTCTCCTTTTAACAAGAAAAAGAAAGATTATGAACCAAAGGAAAAGGAGGGCAGGACTGATAGCACTCTGCATAATAATTAGATTCATGCTGATGTTATTTTGCATGTTATTTTCTACATTTTCATCAATTTTTTTGTTGTTTTGCTTCTGCTCTGCTACTGACTTTTCATTCAGTTGCAAGCACAGGCAAACACAGACATAGTAAAGATGCACCTGTTCCAGTGCTCGGTGCAAGTCAAAGATCAAATGCTGTTTAATTTTCTCTCTCTTTCATCCGAATAAAAACAATATGCTAGCAATACAACACCAAATCCACTCTATTCAGTCATGCGTCCTATAAGGAGGCCATAAACTTTTAGCACAAGTCTGAGATCAACAGAATTTTCTTTCCCTAAAACACAGAAAGCAGAAGACCTTTTTTATTTCTTAATTTCTCTTTTTTACATAAAATCATGTATGATACAACATCAGCTCCAAATAAATGAAACAGGACAAGGGCAGTACTTTTGCAAAAGCTCTCCTTTAGTTAGGCATGTATTTTTAGTTAATCAAAATGCAAATGTACTAATTGCATTATATGCCTCCTAGCTGAAATAATTTCCTGCAGGGTCCTGCCAATTTAAGGAGTGTCCCCACGCTTACAGAGCACGCAGAGGCTGCCCATTTTGCTTTGCTCCAGGATTGCAATGGTTTCGATCGCAGCCATGCAGGATATCCTTAGGAATGACCTATTTGCACCTCAGCGATCATTAAGATTCTGATACGATTTATGTGAATCCGACACAGTGAATCCAGCAGCAAAGCTCCAGCTCTTTCGCAGGCGCAGAGAAGAGCATTCAGAACAGTGACTCTTATTCTGATGTAGCTGTATCTGCCTTGAACTACCTCAATGACATCTCTCTCAATAGATTTAGTCCCAGCATGCCCTGGGATCAGAATCCAACCTTAAAATAAATGAGATAGTATTTGATTTAATTTTTTTCTCACTTATTTTCCAATCCTGCCGCAGGATGATAACCATCATCTGCATAGCTGTAGACAATTCAAAAGAAATACATTATTTTTTAAACTGACAGAAGATTTACTTTCAGATTAAGGCTGAAGAGACTGTGTTGACCTAAACCCTATCATTGTATAGCTCGTTAATACTCTCTGGTTCATGTTTTTCTCTTCTCCATTACCACAGGTTTTCTAAGTCCTTATTCCAAGTTCTCATTTTATTTTTTATTCAGTAAGCTTCTGATTTCACTCCGCCACCTGCTAATAGCTAAAATAACATTTCACAGATTGCAAAATAGCAACAAGGAGGGGAGGGAGGAGGAAGAAATGGAACTGGCTGTTGGTCTCCCTGAATTCACCTGAGAGACGTTCCGTTTTGGAGACTTGAGAAAATCACAAAGTTACCCATCCTTCTGACAAGCCATGAGCACCCCCACTCGACCAGATTGTGCCTGCATGCACGTTAGTGCTGGCTCTCCAGTTCCTTAGGTCAGGGCTCTCACAAAATCACGGAACTGTAGTGAAAACGCAGCCGATTGTGCTTAGGAGATGTTATGCAAAACAAGGTATAACGCAATGGGAAAAGCAATGACAAATCTAAATATAACATCATCACTCAGTCAAACACACAGCCAGATTTATTTGGTCAGTAAAATAATCCATTGCACTTAAAAGACATCACGTGTTTGGCAAGCTGCCTGCCACGGCTGTGATCACCAAGCAGCTACTCCCTGTATCTCTGCGTGCAATAAAAGAAGATAACTTGACACAGCCCGAGACTAGCAACATCGGCTTTATTTTAACTAATGACACACCAGTCAGTAATCTCTAACAAAAGCTTTGGGAAATACACACTTATAAAAGCCTTTGCATTTCATATTGTTAGCCTGTGCTAATTACTTCCAAGCTGCTCGATCTTCGAGGGATCCATGTACAGAGAATTTTGCACCAGATCCTATAACTCCACTAGTCCCTTCTTCAAAGAAATGCATTCAGTATATGTGCAAATAGATACCCAAACTTGTGCCTAAGAATTCATACTGACATCAGTGGAAGCTACCCCACAGATTCCTGCAAATGAATTGGCAATATGAACAGAGAAGCGGGAGAGACTTCAAACAGGTCAAAGGGAAATTCATACCTGGCTGTGGTTTTCAAATCTTCTGAAAAACAGGAGGCAAGGGGGAGATATGGAGGGGTTAAATCCAAGGTTATTTCGAAGAACCACTGTATCACCAAACTGCCAAGAAAAACAGAAAGATTAACAAGGATGAATCAGGGATAAAGAATATAAAAATATTTCTCTTTCAACTTTAATCCCACCTATTGCATACAAATACTCACAGCTTTCTAGACAGACATAAGATTAAATTTCCTGTATAATTGCACTCCAGAATACTTTTTCTTCTTTCTTTAGTGTTCATCCCCTAATTAGCCCTGGAAAGATGGTTAAACATGTTTTTACTTCTAATATCAGGTATACAGAATTCAGCTGCATGTTGTTAGCCACAGACGTTGCCAGATTCCATCCTACTATAAATGTGATCAACATATTTTTAATTTAGTTGATGCAACTTAGTGATATGAAGGATCTACATGTCTATTTATCTTGCAAAAGATGCATCCAGATATAACATACAACTTCTCATTGAATATACTTTTAGTTTTAAAGCCCTTTTCATACACACAGACAAAAAATGATCTACGTGCTCTTCTTGGAAAAGGAGTGTCTGTCAAAATGTACAAAAGCAGTAAGAAATTACTGTGATTGCAAACTACTTTAAACTTGATTTTTTCATTGTTTCTTTTCCAACGAGTTTCTCTTGGGAAATGCAAGTTCTGTTTGTGGACAGAAATGGAATAATGTAGTTTCAACACTAACTGGGATTCACCTCTTTGAAACAAAAAGCGTCTCTTTGGTGTGCCAATTTCATAATTGTGGCTGTCAAATCTGAACCGCTGCTGGAGAAAGGAACGGCAGGGAGATGAGGGAAATGCATGATTTTTCAATCAAAAAGTCAGGTTCACTTTCATTTAGAGACATCTCCTTTCTCCTCACATACTTTACATTACCAATTTACATCATAAGCAACAGAGATTCATCCATATTTATAAGGCATGTAAAAATTTTGGACATTCCTTTTCTCCCTGCATAATTGCACATACACACAAACACACACACAAACACAGCAATCAATCAGAAATCAAGGGTGTGTGTATACACACTTTTTACTGTTTATAAAGATCTGTCAACAGGAGTCTGAAGGGTTCCACACTGCAGTACTTAAAATGGGACCAAGCATCCACAGACTACACAGCACACTGAATTTCCCATAACGCTACTGGAATTACAGTGCTCTTTTCTAATATTAATTTGCAAATATTCGTTGCTAAAAATACACCGTTCTCCTTCTGTTTCTATGTGGACAGCAAACAGGCACATTCGACCTCTTACAGCCAGGCACGTGCGACGGCACCCGTTACACTGAGGGTGCTGCAGGCGCCTTTAAAGATGCCACTCTTTTGAGCTCAGCCTTGCAAAAACTCGCAGCTTGCAGAGCCACCAAGGCGATACAGACGCGTTTATTGCTGCTCTCCGCTTGGCCTTGCGCTGCCCACTGGAAGCACTCATTAGCCTGAGCGAGCGCCTCGCCAGCGCAGCCGTGTTGCTTTTAACGTCCTTGCTGGTGCATTTGCTTGCTGACTTGCATGCCTTTGGCATGTGCTGCTCCCCTACACCCTTTACTTTCCACTGGAAGGACAGTCTCTTCTCCCAGGAAACTTGCTCCAACTTCAGAGCGACGCCTGTTTGACTCAGCAGCAACAGGACCCTCCCACGTGCAAGCTAAACCCCACGTACCCTAGCTCCTCTCAAACTCTGCATTAGCACATTAAAGCCCTCTTCAGAACTCACCTGACTCTTCGAGTGCTCTGTTTGCATGATATGATTCATTTTTACCATTTTCTGAATTTTTAAACAATACATAATGTGCACCACTGCAGGATATTGTAAGCCATCTGTTTGCACCCACATTGACTCATAACCCTTTCCAGAACCCTTCCCAGAAATGCCCATGCGTTGCCAGTAGTACTTGCACGGTTCTGTTCAGCACATGTTTTTCAGGCAGTTTTGTCTCCCTTGACAATTCCCTAACTCTTGGTTAATTAGAACAAATATGACCAAAGAGAGAAGAGGCCTCCACATCTTCACTTCATGCTGACATCTACAAGAAGATGCAGTGGGGTAGAAGACACAGCTGGCATTAGTTTGCCCACTCACTTAAAATGCTGTAGTGTGACACTCACACACTCTTATGATCATCTAATAGCAAGTGCACCCCAACATTCCTATTTGTTGGCACTGCTGTAGTGTGAACTCAGCCTCCTTCAGACGCAGAGGCTTCACAGAGAGTTTTCACTCTGAAGACACAAATCCATGGGAACCAGGCAGACCTCCTTAATTCCACTGCACATAGAGCTACTTGTTGTTCTTATTATAAGAAGCTTAGTCACACAGAAATATATACCAAACTCTGTCGCATGTTGAAATTCTTTATTGGAATTAATATATTAAATTATTATTTATAATAGGGGAAGCAGCAGTATTAACCTGGAAGTCTGGCATATTGTTGTTAGGGTCTGAGTAATCACAAGAGAAATAGATTAGCGTTCCAAACTGAATACATCAGACGAAAGATCTATGGTGAAGTGCCAATATAGACAAATTGCAGGCTGACAAGCAACATATTCCCTTCTTGTTCTTGCTTTGTGGCCCCTAGGCAATATATGAATACAACACCACCAGTCAAGAGAGCAAAATCTGCTGATTGCAGACTGTGCCAACATAAGGCAGCCCCACATTTCAGCATCTGCTCTCCTTCGGTAGGGCTGCTGAGGAAGACATGTTCGACTGCACCTTCCTTGCGCACCCTGCATCACCATCAAGGTGAGCAAGTTGGCACAGTAACCACGCATGAAAACAAGGAAATTCAAGATGCCACCTGGCTCTTGCAGAATTTACAGACAGTAACTACTGTTAAGATGTATGGAAAAAAGGAAAAAAAAACAAATTTACTGGTAATGGATGTGGCTAGTGCAGATTCTCCCAGGCCCAGTTGGGGATCCTCTCTTGAATTCCCAGTTGCTTTTGCTACACCTGGGGGGAAAGAGCTCCAGACTCACTTGGCAGGTGCTAACAAGCCACAAAGTATTTTGTGTGATGTTTGCTGTTCTCCAGACCTAAACGTTGCAAAAAAAATCTCAACCCTCATAGTTTTCACCACTCTGATAAAAACTGTTGTCACATTACGTTGACTTGAGACGGCGGAGCCTGGCAGAAAGGGTATCGAGGTGTGGGCTGGCAGTCCTTGGAGAGGAAGAGCATGCCAGGGGGCAAAGTGTGGGAGCTGGAGGATGCACTGTCAACACACAGTTACAGCTTGTCAAGGCTATCCCCAGGAAACCTGTCTGAATGCTTCAGCCTCCGAAAGTGGTGATTCTGGGGGCAACACTGTTTTAACGGCTCAAATGCCCTCTGGATAAAAGGGTGTCACGCTTAATTTACATTACCTAAAGGAAAGGGCTTAAGGTTTTGAATCATTCCTGAGCCATTTATGATCTCAAGAAGATCATGAAGAAATGAAAGTCATTCTCTAAGTATGAGAAAGATAATATTCTATTTTTCTCATCACCTTCTCTATCCAAATCCCATTGTTTAAATCTGCCAACTCCAAGCTCTCTTTCAATTGCTAATTTCTTCCCTATTTTTATAAGAAGTTAGATAGGCTTCTTTTGTCTTCTTGATAGCAGAAAGAAATGTGAATTTGAATCAAAAAAATATTTTTCAAAGAACCAGACTCTGATTTACCAAAAATCAAAAAAAGGAAAAAATCTCTTTTAATTATATTGAATTTCTGTTTACCAAAGGAAACAACTCCTCCTTGTTAGTAAATTATATTTGCTCAAGCTAAATATCATTATGTGACTTGGAATAACTTGGAAAATGATTTTCATAGCACTGATTGAATTAAGTCAATTAAATCATCAGTATTTGAAACACAATTTTCCTCTCTTCTGCAGTATTGATACATTTTGTGGATTCTGTCCTTGCTGAACTTTTTGGTCATTTTTTATTCAGGTCATGTCAAAGAAAAGAGCAAAATGGACCGGTGAGTAAAAGCACTCTAACAAGCTAAGATAAGACGCTCCATCACTTTGTGATGAAATATTCAAATACATTGCCCACTGGTATCAACTTATTCATGACTGATTTAAATGATACACTGAAAAATGTGCTTTAATCTTCCATATAATAAGTCTTAAAAAATTAAAACTGAAATCACAGTTTAAATAAAAAAGCTAGCGGACATTTCAGTCATCATTTACTCAACTGTACCTTTTCTGCCATTAAAGTGGCTGGTTTCATTAGAGAACTTAATACAACTGCAGGTGTAATGCAGTTTACGATCTCCAGTCAATAATCTGTCAGCTATTGAATGTCTTGGTGGGTATTGATGTCATTACCCTCCACATTAGAAAAATAATGTTCTTTCCAATTATTTTTCACCTTTGTAGAACTTGCCAGCAAAACTGAATAGAACGTAAGTCCTTAACCTGTTCTCTGCCTCTTCAAGTATCACTCTTCAAAGTTCAAATGAGAATATTTAGAAGAGCTACAAATTCAAAATAATGTATCTGACTTTGAATACCCTTTTTCCACTTAATTATTTTTTTCTATAATATATACTCGGCACAGAGAATGATTTCTTTAACACAGGTTTAATCCAATTCAGCTATGCCAGTAAAAATATATGAGTGCAAAGGTTTAAGAGCGCATGGACAGCAGAACATAACTTCTGCATAGAGAAATGATTCTTCAAGCATTTTCTCTAGAAAACATTTCCTTTTTAATAAGAGTTTTGGACTTCTCTTTTTTTAACTAGCACTGTTTCCCCTGTAACTACAGCTAAAATTCCCTAACTATAATTAAAACAGAAGCTAACCACAAAAAACACTGTGACTCTCTAAGATTTTGGGCAGATCTCATTTGTCAATTATTCAATGAAAGAAATAACTGCAATAAGGCTGCCAAACAAATCTCTCATTTATTTGTACAAATGAAATAATTTTTTAAAAGCATGTTTCTGAGGACAGCACCAGACAAACAATTAGCATCTACCTGCCTCCATTAGGTCACCGGTACCTATAAGCTATTCCTTCCTTGTTATAAATTAGGTACTTTCTGCATGAATGAATCAAATAGCAATCATTAATAATTATTCAAGCATGGAACTGGCAGACAGGTTTGCAGATTATGACTGCATCCCACTAGCCTCATTTGCTCACTGATTTATTAGAATTTCACAGAAAGGACAATAAAATCTTGCTTTACTGGGACCCACAATACTTAACACTTTGTCTTCCTCAGAAAATTAGTCATACCTCTGCTTTTAGTAGAGTGTATAATAGTACACTTTTAGCAAGCACAATAAATCAAACTAGGAAAAACTATTTCAGAAACTGATTAAAGGCAAGGGCCTTAGACCCACAGGAATCCTACTGGGATACAGAGCTTTTCACTTCCACGCTTGCCAGCTAGTTCAGGGCAGCACTGACTGAAAGCTGTTTACCCAGAGCAATCACTTGCAATGTGAAATCAATTGGCAGTCTCTTTCACTTCAGTTGCTAATACACACAAAAAAATACCTTGCAGTTAGCAGTCATCTTAGTAACAGAGAAAAACAGAACCCAAGGTCTGAATAAGTAAGATCTGATTCCAGAAGATGATCTCTACAGATCCCAGTAAAAAGAGACTAAGTGAAAAACCTGGAAGAAGAAAGCAACCTTGCAGACATTTAAACACACATTTAGTTTTAAAATACAGAACATGATCA
>JAVCKT010013917.1:15221-26377 GCA_032273925.1 Rhynchotus rufescens
CATCTTCACAGCAATATTATCTTACTTACAATATTCTTACAATATTATCTTACTTAAAATCATCTCTAAAGTGATCAGGCCCTTATTGGGCTTCAAAACAGACTGCTCTGTTGATGCTCAGCCAAACACTACTTTATTTTCAGAAAATTTGCGTGGAAATCAGGCAATCAGTTTACACTTTTCAGATATCAGTCTACTGAAGTCAAATAAACTTTATGGAGTTCAAATCAAATACACAACAACCTCACTCTTTACCTAATCTTCCTGCAGAACATTTAAACATGCTTGTAGAGGCTTTCTCGTGGGAAAGGACCCAGAGCCAGCATTCTCATTTTGGCAGCTTCTCACAGGCAACTGCAGTCTTCCTCTCAGCATTATCAATGTAGACTATGTCAGAATCTGATGGTTAAATTTCATAGGAACAAGGTAAGATACATTTTTCATAACCATACAAAAATGAAGCTGTCGTTCACTTCCCAACTGGATTTTGAATTCCAGTGTTTTGCCACAGACGTCAGCTGTGTGTTATCTTTGAGTAAAGACTGACTGTCAAATTAGACACCGTAACTATTTGTTCGCTCATACTTAATTAAATGAGCCTTATATGGGGTTTGTTAGGGAACGCTTGTTCTCAAGAACATCCATTGTAAGGAAAGTTAATTATTTTTAACACAGCATGAATGTTAATGGAGGCATGCATAAATCCTACACACTTTAGTGAAAGATTGCAGCTAGATACCTACATACAGAGCAGCAAGTCCAGCTGCAGAAAGGCACCATATGGATGTGTGACATTCAGACAAAGTGCAACCCTCAGAAAAGTTAAGACTGTCCTCTTCAGCCACACTGGTACATTGTGAAGCAAAATATCCTCAGAGATCTGCTGAAGGGCATGAAACTTCAAGCCTACAGAAAAAGCCCCAGTACAGACTATTTTCCACAGTTTCCGACCGACTGGAATACCCATTAGAAAAGGTCAGGTTTAATTTGACACAGTTGCATTCAGGAAGCCTGTGGTCTATCATAGTTCAGGTAAGATAAAGGAAAATAAACGCTCTTTAACTCACCCAGTAGGAAATCATTCTATTAAACTGCATACAAAATATGTACTCAAGGGCATGTGGTTTTATCGCATAACTACTGAGTGTTAAGAAAATGTAATAAATAAATATTGCTTGTAGGTCACAAAAAGCAGCAGCTTTTTGAAGAAGACAGACATTTTAGAGCATATACGACAGAGGAAAGTCTAGCAAGAATTAACAATAGGGATCATTACTACAGCTGTCACAGCAGGATTTTGAAAATTTTAATATCCATTTTAAGTCGTTCAGAGCTGTTTTGTGAAATCTCTGTAACATAAATAGCTTTAAAAGTGACTCAAGTCAGCATTTTGTCTATAAGGCACAAATGGAGGATGGCAGTGTAAAATAATATCACCTATTCTTTACACAATTGGAAAGCTGTGCCAATATTATCTTCGTTGTGGCAGCAGCTGCTGGCAAATGCCTCACAAACTGATTTGGGTCTCTCCGTCAAGTGCTAATGGAATCGGAGACAGGCTGGAATGCAGCGTGTTCAGTGAGTGCTGCTCCTGCCTGCTCCGAGCAGCACAGGCAATTCCTGAGCAGCACACGCAGTGCACAATTACAGCAGCATCACATCTGCATAGATTTGTCTCCAGCTACAGCTACAATTTTTCTTTTTCTTTTCTTTTCTAAACAGCATCTTCCTGCCCCTTTAGCCACCTTGAGTCATTAGCTGCCTGCATCACCCCCTTGATGTGACAGGTGATGCGATCCTGTTGTTGACTTGCAGCTAGTATTGAACGAAAAGCTCCAGAAATGCTGATTCCAAACAAAGGAGTGAAAAGTAGTCCAGGTAAACATGTATCTCGCTGCAGTTTTAAGAATGCTGGCAGTTTGTTTGCCTCCACAATGATTAAGATCAAGGAAAGATTGTCATCAAACACCTCTTGAATTAGTTCTCCATATTCTTTTGGGGACCTCCCCACGACTCCTGTTCTTGGCCAGACTTCAGCACAGGATCACAAATTTTGTCCTTTTGGGTACTCCTGTACTGCCAGGCAGTTGCACAAACTGTTGGAAACTCTGTGACAGACACAAGAAGTGCTCAGAATATGCACGGGGAACCAGCCGACCCACGTTACAGCAGCAAAACACAGGGCCCTAGGAGCTCAGCGTGCCAAGGAATAGCATGCTGCTCTTCCTGGGGCCTTCTGCATAAAACCATACAATGATCCTTTTCATTTTTCATGCATAACAACCTTAATTAACTGATATTGTTCTACTCATTCTTTGTAGGTGGGAAACAGCAAAGTAGAAAAAAATGCTGAAAAAAAAAAAGCCTGCAGGAATGGAGATTTTAACTGGGTAGCTACCTGCAGAGCTTAGGCATGTCTGTCTAGAATTTGGCAGAAATTGCTTCAAATTATATCAAGTGTATGTGCTTTCTGCAGAGACAGTCCTTTTAAAAAAAAATCTCATCCATTTAAAAAAAATAACACTTTTAGAAATAAAGTCTATTGTCCAAAGAAACTTAAGACAAGCAAGTAGAAAAATTCTTGTCACTCCAGACTGGCAGAATGGGAACAAAATGAAAACTGGGACAGAGGAATAAAACAGGTAGTCATTATTTTAAATAAAATGCTGATCTGGTTAAAGAAACCATTGAAGATAAATTAGGAATGAGACTGAATAGCTCCTGTCTGTGTGGTCATCCCATTAGCACCAACAGAAGTCCGATTCAGAAAGATTTCCTGAATGGAGTCTTATTCAGTCAAGGGAAAAACAACGAAGGATTAATGATATTGCTTCACACTAGTCCATCAAAATGTAGTATTTTACTGTCTACCATATTTAAAGCACTGTGCTTCATTATATGGAAAATTATTCTCCTGATTCAGAGAGCACAGCATTTTTCAAATATATTTTCTCAGCTGCTACAGCTGCAAAAAAAAATCACAGTATGGCAGTAGAAGTATAAAAGTCCCAGCAGTTAACGGGAATAGCGATGGCTCCACAGGATACCCCCACAGAATGCACTGCAAAAATTGCTGACCCTGTATATGAGTTAAATGAAAACTCTTTTGCTTGTAATCTAAAGACTGAGATTTTACACGTTTTACTTGGATATAGTTCAGTACAATAGACACAAATGGGATATGCTCCTTGGAAATGGAATCAGACTCAGGGGCTAAGATTACAAAAGGTGCTGAGTAGGACTGTGCCAAAAAAAAAACATACAGGCAAACAGAAACAGTCACCTACCTGAGCTAAATCAAATGGAGTTAGATGTTCAGCCTGCTTTAGTGATTTTGAAAATCCTGTTAGATACCTCTAAGCATCTAAATATCTTTGAAAATGTACCCCTCTGTGTCTAAAATTATGAGAAATCACTGGACTTGAAAGGCTAAAGGGCCTCAGTCTCGTGTGGAAGGTACAGCTGTACATTGCAGGCAGGATTCATATCACCCAGCACTACAGCTGTCCAATCAAAGATCCCTCAGCTGTCAGCAGAGAAAGACAGACACCCATCATAAAACCTCACATAAAGGATAAAGCACTCTCTGGAAATGCTTCTCTCAGACTTGGGATAAATTGGCCTCTAGAAGACACTTAGAGGGAGTTCAGATGACTAGACACATAATTCATACCTGCAGTCTAGAAACAGAATGAAGAATCTTTTATACAGCTCATTTCAAAGTCTTTTATTGTAGCTTCTGCTCTGCTTCAAACAGCAATTAGCTTCATTTTTTAGCATGTACGAATGTGATGGCTGTCACAAGAAGACAAAAGTTCAGCCCATGGGCAGGCTGCAGGCGGCAGAATTTTTCAAGTCCTCATGCATAAATCCCCCACGCGCTGCTACGTGCCCACGTGTTGAATCCCCAAGTGACTGCATCGGGTCACCTAAAGGTACGGAGCTTTCACCGTGCTGCAGCCTGCATGTTTATTTAGAGATGCCTTTTAATACGGAGGCAGAGGAGCACGCTCTGCACTCCCTGCTCCGTGACTTACCTGTTCACCGCAGGGCTGCTCAGTGCTGCCTGTCAGAGGGACATGCAGGATCCAAGTCACTGATGTTTGACACTGAAGCCACAAAATGAAAGAGAAGAGGGAGAGGAGGGAGAGGGAGAGGGAGAGAGGGAGAGGGAGAGAGAGAGAGAGAGAGAGAGAGGGAGAGGGAGAGGTAGAGGGAGGAGAGGAGAGGAGAGGAGAGGAGAGGAGGCTTGCTTATTGAGAAAGAGGCAAATTGCAGAGTTCATTGAGTGAGAATGAATTTCAGGAAGATTCCTAAAATACTGGTGGCACAGAAAATTTTCAGGCATGGCAGGCTGCGAGCAGTGAGATGAGGAGGAAAGGAAGGGAACTGGTGAATGTGCTTTGGGAAAATGGCAGAGATAATGTGGATATAACAGTAATAAAAAAAATCATTGTTTCACAACATTCCCAATGCTGTGAAGTGTGTGACAATTCACTCTGATGGAGCAAAATGTTGGAGAGAGAGAGAAAGATCAGAGATTCTTATTCTGCCCCCATGTTCTGAAAAATCTTATATATTCACCAGCTCATAATTCATGGGGATACCTTTTACAGCCACTCCCCCTCATGGCATTTACTGTTGCCTTGTTTTTGCTCTTGGAAATACGACTAACCTGAAAACAGAACAGAAACCTAGTTCTGTAAAACACCCCATTTCCAAATACCCTGGGATTTTTATATCAATTGTCATCATTATAATAACTATGTTTTATTTTTCTATAAAATCAATTTCATCTGACATGAGTAACATTTATTTTACCCTTTTTAATGCAAAAATAAATGAAAATACATAAAAATAACATTGACAGAAAAGAATATTTCTGCACAAGCTATTTAGTTGCAGCTTAGGAAGTTGCTTATTATACTTCACTATGGTTTAAAAAAAAAAAAAAAATAGACCCAGCACATTCATATAATCATATATAGCCTACTTCAACATCTTTTCAACTCCACAGTGTTCACTAAATCTAAGTCTAAACAAATATTTTATTCATTACTTACCTTTTGGATTTATTAAGCCTGACCAGAAACAATGGAAGGGAAAAGATCTCAAATGCAAGTTTCTTGAGTGTTTGTGTTAGGAGTTTTCATGTTCACAGAGAAACCCAGCAAAACTTTTGATCTGAGAGACTGTGAACGCTAATGATCATAAAAGATGTCATAGAGGATTTGTTTATATTTTTAAAACTGTACATAAAAATTATTTATAAAGGAAACAAAATGCAGGCAAGAAATGAAAGACATTCTTTGATAAATTAAAAATGTTTGCTTTCTGCTATAATATAAGAAAGCTGAATGTAGAAGAAGTATATTGTGTGTATGTTCAAAGGCTTAACAGCATGAGGTATAGAAGTATTTAAAATGGTAACAGCTCAGAAAATAGTACAGGTCTTGAAATTAAATCATCCTCATAAATAAATCATCAAATAAAGATAATATGACAAATTGGTATTAGTCTAATACAGACTTAGCTGAAGTATTAATATCCCTTTTTTTCCCCCTTCAGAAGGAAACTTGCTATTAAAACTTGAGTTCTGCTAAATGTCTTCAAGGTCTAAGTACTGAGGTGAAATTCTGCATTGCTTTTGACCACTGACAGGAATCTTAGTAATGTCAAAACATCCTTAAGATGTCAAACTACAGAGCACACCCTGTGATGTAGCTTTGAAATGTGCTCTACTATTTTTGAAAGGAGAGTACGGGTAGCATTGCTCTCATCTTATCCATTAGGCTTTGCACTAATGGCCTTGGGAAAAGTTTCCCTCATTCCTTGATGTGGACCGACATTCTTAGTGGTAGCCCTAAGTTTCCTCCAGATCTGGAGGACTGCGTCCCACCTTTACAGTTATAATTATTAAAGGTCTGATAGGCCTTACAGACATGAAGTAAAGCATGGCCTACTTTGCTCCTATCACTAACTGAAGCCAAGATTTCACAGGAACTTTCCTGTGAAAGATGGATGAATCTCAGAGTATTCTCCTGAATACCTGTGGCCTATATTTCCTCATAAAAAAAAAAAAAAAAAGAAGTCATAAAAATAAAGAAAATCCCAGCTGCCTAGTTCTTACCAGAAGATAGTTTTCCTCGCAGTATGCTGCCAGAAGAAATCTCACATCATTTGTCTTCTCTTCAGCATACTCCCCACCGGGCACCGCTCTCGCCGAGCCCTTGCGCGCAGAGCTCCGGCGACCCGGCTGCTCCCATCGTCAGGCTGCTAATTGTTTGCACTGAGACGCTCCTAATTAGATGGCGAGATTGGTAGGGTGTGCACCTTGTCTAATTGTTTGCTTTACAGCACTGTGTACACGGATGGTACATATGATAATACCAAAACTAAACCTGGTCCTGTGCTTTATTATGCTTGCTACATCTTGGTTAGCCTGACAGACATCCTGATTTTAGCCTGCTTTCTAAAGCAAATATGGTTTATGTGTTCAAGACACTGGGGTTCTACATGCATGCTTATCCTTGAAAAAATTCCAAACCCTCTGCCCAAGCGAGCTCAGAGATAATAAATGCCTACCACGCTTCTCCAAAACAGCTGGGTGCGTTGAAGGGCGTGCTGCAGCCAGAAAGAAGCTGCTACGCATGCTCAATACTCTTGAGACAAACCTCAACAGACAGGGACGCTATTTTCATCTCCGACCTATGGGAAAAGCTTTAATCAGAGCTGGCCTCTTTTATTCGCCAGAATCAGATATGCCACATAGATCTGTAGGGAAACAGTTTCCTTAGATTCCATGCTCGCACAGCTCTTAAGAATTAACTCATGGATTCCAGCGGGTCATGGTAAAGGTCCCCTTTGCCAGGCAGCGCATCACCAGCAGTGATCAGCAGTGGGTGCTGAGCAAGGAGGGCACTCCACAGAGTGACTTTTCCCCAGCCACCTGCTTCCAACAGCTCCTGGATCAGGGGCAGCTGGGGCCTGGCACTACGTCTGCGTGTGCCCCACTTGCAAGGACTTGTTGCACAGCCCGTATACCTTGCGTAAAAAGCTGGCAAGCACGTGATATCCATAACCCGCCGCTGCACAGCAGCCCCCCGGCCTGCAACACGCTGTGAGAAGAAATGCCTCCTCTCGCTGGCTGGCCTCCTCCACTGCCGCTTGCTAGGCCTACGCGGCGCTCCCCAGGGCTGACTTCTAAGACCTCTCCCCTGTTTATCGACACCTTACAACCTGCACTTGTACGAGCCTCGATCAGATTCTCCCTCGGCTCTCCCTGTGGTTTAGAGCAAAGATTTAGAAGGTGATTTAAAAACATCGAAGCTTCATTGACTTCAGCGGCCTTTGGATGAGTTTCAAGAGAGGGACATGGTACACTAACCATAGGCTTAATTATCCTCTCCACCCAAACCCCCCACTATCTCCTGAAATACTTCAAGTGTTCTGTATTCTATTTCTAGCAAATATTACAGAGGTATTTCTGTATTTTTACCTGAAACCGATGCCAATATGTCAGAGAGAATTCCACTCTCAAATTTGAAATGAATGGCATGAACACTACAAAAAAAAAACTGTTTTTGCACTATTAAACTGGCTTCTGAGATTTACTAACTCTGGAACAGAAAGGAAAAAGATAGAATAAACACCTTTCACCTTTTGATCAGGCATAAAATGTAAAAGAAAGGAAAGCAGTATGATATACAAAATGATGGGGACAGGGTGGCTTAACACCATTTCCAGGCTAAGCTCCAAGTCATTTTTATAATCAAGTTCCAATCCAAGCACATGTTTGCCTCATTTCCTTTGGATCTGACAAACTTAAGTATAGAAAAGTCAAGGGCTTATTTTTTCATTCTCACTTTGATGAAAGCGTTCTTGCTTTTCATGCAGTTTTCAGATCAGATCAATTGTTTTATTTTTCTAAAATGCCAAAAACAGCATAGCTAGGAGGAAACTTATGCAGGAAAAGAATGAACTGCTGCTTCTATAGTTTCTGCACAATGTCACTTGCTTTGTTCCTATGTTCTACTAGTTCTAGTAGATCCTGCGCTCTCTAAAGCTTTATTTCAGAAAGGAAGATTTGCTGTAATTATGGCAAAAGATGTCAGGATATACAGGACAACTCTTCTTTGGATCACTATATGATAAGCATGACATCAGTTTGTCACATACCTCTTAAATATATGTGTTCTGCAGTTTGTCTTACGTTAAAATCCATTTCTAAAAGCAATGCAAAAAGACATTTAAAAGGTAGTATCAATAGCTATGAGCCATGTGGTTTGGAAATAAATCTACAACATTCCGTCACAACAGCACAAACAAAAAAGCATCTCTTGAATGCCAAGGCCAAACAAACAATACTCTATAGGCATGGTGCTTGCTATGCCCTTTACTAGCAGATTGATTTTCTTGTTCTGGCTAAACTAGCAGTTAGCAATATTACACTGCTGGTTGGATAGAAACAACTGCCCAATTAGAAAACACAGTCAATGAATAGGTCAGGCAGCCTGGGTCCAGATATTCCAAATAAGACCAGGCCTTTCAGTTTGCAAAACTTTCTGTTGACCTTTTCCTCATCATAAGTGACCCAACATAAAAATATGTCAAAAATATTTTGCAGAACCAGACAGAAAATAAACTATGAGTTATCCAAACAAGCAATCAGTTTAAGAAAACTTGTTGAGGCATTGTTAGCACAGAAATGAAAAGGAACCAGTTTTAAGGGTCTTTGTGATTTTCCAATAAATTGGGCAACTGTATTTGCTGTTGGCTTTAAGGGGAATGCATTTCACTTGAGTTAATCTGACATGCATAAATGAGGTATATTTGGGGGGGCTTAGAAACTCCCCAAACTAGTAAGCCATTGAATTTGGCTTGATCTTGATTGAATATATATATTTATGATTTAGAAATAAACCAATGTGGAGTTTACAAATTTATAACCAATTATAAACAGCCATGCAGGACACTGCATAAATTGATGTGCTTTTAACTGAAGGGAGGCAGCTCTGTTTTCTTCTATCAATGTGAGAGTTGGCAGAACAGTGTTGAAAGCAAAATATTGGCACTACAGGTGTGAAATACAGCATTCACGACTCATGAAACTTTTCTTTGGAGGTACAGTTCTCATACCTTTCAAACAAATGACAAAATCTCTAGGTTTTCAAAAGGGATGAAACCTTTCCTGCAAAGTTTGCTTTTATTTTAAGATTCATCTCACTGAGATATTCAAGTGCAGGCTTGTTGGCATAAGCCCATCTTTCCAGTATCACTGTTATCGTTACTAAGCAAAGCTTGGCTGTGGCTACTGGCAAATTCCTCTCGTGTTTGGAAATGTTTCTCCTTACACCACAAAACTCTGCCATCACTGATCCTTCTCCCAGCATTACCTAATCTCACCTTGGTGTCTGATCCTGAACCTGGCTGCAATGCTGTGTAATTGCTTATGAACGCCAGTAGCTCTCAATGACTGCTCTCTCGTACGCCCTCCATTTCCAAGTCCTATGGTTGACTGTTTCATTGTGCTCTTTGATAGCCTGCAGACTCTCTAAGAGAAGAACTTATTTTTTCCCTGCATTTCCTTGCCAACTTAATGGCTTCACATGAATAATGAGGAATTGTAACAATAACATCATGTATTAATGGTCATTAAGCTCCTTCCAAACTTCTGTCACTGATTTTTGTGGCCTATGTGGAGATGTCAGAATGCCATTACCAAATCCAGGAGTATTAATTGAAACTGCACTAATGTATCGGAGAGTCAGTGTGTGACGCTGTTCCCTGAACTGCGGTGTAGGCACATCTGAAATCTGCTTGCTCACACTACAGAAACTGCTTATTAGCATCTGTATATAACACGCCATCACCACAGGGAAAGCTAGTTTAAAATCATAAATGTCAAGACATAATTACCTTAAAGGTCAGGTTTAATTACAGTTGTTGAAACTGAAATATACTAATTATCATTACTATGTCAGAAAATTTCTTAAAACAACTTGAAATGTTTGTTGGCGCTCGTACTTTTCTGTAATTGACATCTTTTGTTCCATGATGGAGATGTTTCGACGGGCATTTTCTTTACTAACTTTGAAGCGCAGAGAGAATAAAATTGAAAACTGATGAACAAAGCACCACCACAAAGCTCAACAAAATCTGTTCTCGGCATTATGATATTATTAATTACTTTCTTGTAATTGGCACTTCAGATAATTATTTGGATAATGGAATTATTTGGAGAGCCTGGTGCATGGATGAAGCACATTTAACTGCGCAGCTGATAGGTTTCGTGGCAAAACAAATCAATAAGTGAAACAGAGTGGTGAGAAAATAACTCAATAACGAAAAATTTGTTCTACCTGTAGGCTTTTCCAAGGCTTCTACTGGGAATAGTTATTGACTCACATAAGTATTTTAGTTCTCTCTTTCCCCCAAGGTACAGCAAGTTTGAATGCTATGATTTCATTTTCTTTTCTGTTACCAAGCGTTTACTCTCCCCTTCTCACCAGAGCCAGGATTTCCAGCTTACCATTTCTTATACTTTTAGCAGTGCGATGGACATTATTTTTTTCCTGAAGGAGTAGTTCCTAACTAGGTAGAATGCAGCAGACAAAAGGTTAAGTTATATAAAGCTGCATTCCTCCCAACAGCATAGATTTCAGCTGCTCTGTAGTCCCTCTGCAGAAACTCGCTAGTCCAAAAGTGAATACGGCAAATGACTCTGGAGGAAAATATTGCTAGTTGATGAAAAGAGGATATGAAATGGCCTGATAAAAGAAATAAAGTGGCTTATTAAGTTTCATTCAACCTACACCTGTGGTCCCGAGCCAGAACAGCAGCCCTGGTACACTGCAGAATGTCTCCATCCTCCAAAGCAAACCTTACGTTAGAGACATGTCTGCCGTGCAAGAAAATGTGCTGGCTGGATATGTGGGCAGCTGTCCATCCTCCCTCTTTACAAGGCTTGGAGCTTCATACAAGGCAAAAGAAAAATGCTCAAAATTTTAACTATATTTATTCATCAAATAAAAAAATATGCAAGAGCCTGAGGTACATAGCACACCTACAACAGTAAAGTGGCTGACAGTTCAGAAACCATTTACAGTGCAGCAAAAGAGCCTAGGCATGCTGCAGCAAAAGGCAAACAAAGTAAG
>JAVCKT010013919.1:4697-14913 GCA_032273925.1 Rhynchotus rufescens
CCATCACTCTTCCAAGCCCTGTAATGCATGGCTGAACTCGAGCATATATTTTAAGGAGTCAGCCTTTAAATCAAGCCGTCACCTATGTGGAGAATCAACCATTTCAGATAGTTAGCTGTTCCAAAAGTTGCTCACTCTGAAATTTATTTCCTTTGGCCAGCTGAAGATTAGATAGAGCTTTTTAGATTTGTGTGGATTTGTCCTGATAGATGCTTGAAGTAATAATTAAGGCACTCTCCTCCTCTCTTTATATATATATATATTTATTTATTTATTTATTTATTTTGTTTTTCATTTTACTGCTGTCTATATCTTTAACAAGGGTACTTCTCTTTTACGTAATGTGAATAGTTTTTCTATATTTCTCTGAGTCTGGAATTTTACTTTTGAAAATAATTATAAAAAATAGGGGAATAAAAGAGTTTAATTTTTATGATGAATGTTCAAAGTATATTCATTACATAGACTTTTATAGGAGATGTTTTGTTATATTTAAAGTTATTATTGTTATGAAAAATGGCTGTTTGAGATGTCAGAAGCTCCCATCTTTGAGACCTGTTTCATTTTAACATTCTTGAAGTGGATACTCTCCTGATCTTTCATGTTGTCTTTTATTTGAATTATTGTAGGCTTTACAGGTGGTGGTTAACAGGCTAGCATTCTTTTTTTTTTTCCCTACAGAAAAACAGATGTCCTATGTGGTTTTGTATAGAACACTTAATTTATGTAACGGAATTCAAATGTATTTCTGTAAATACTGATGGCACAGTAACCCCTGTGAGTCATGAGACCTGAAATCTTGGTTCTCTGCTGATGCATATCTAGAGGGAGGGGAAGTTGCATACATATCAAGACATAGTGTTTGTTTTGATATACGCTGAACACTGTGATCACAAAAAAGATGAAATGCTTAATTCTGTGTGCACACTTAATATAACAAGTTTGTTTGCCATATTCTTAACAAATACGGTCCTTGCCCTTTCTACCATGATGCAGTTGTAAACCTGAGAATAAATTTAGCATTAAAATCAATATTTTAATTTTATCAAATCAGTATGAGTTGACATTAATATGAAATGAATTCATACTGGATTGTGAATATTATTCTAGATTCAGAATATTTAATTTCTGAATTAATCTGCAGAGTGGATTACTGTTCTTATTTTTAAAGCTAATTCTCTTCTTATCCTATCTTTTGGAAATCATCCCAAAACACTGTTTATACAAAGCAGCCTTCTATTTCATTTCATTTATGATTTGGAGACTTTGTGGCATCTTTTCTTAATCTCATAGTCTCCAAGGAGACTCAAATGCTTCTTTTATAAAAGGAAGATGGATGAGATGCGACTCAACTGAAAGAACAATCCTTACTCATGGCCTTAGGGTCCGAGGGATGTGCTTCTCTCTGTTTTCTTCTTACAGCATAGAGTTCTTTCTAGTCTGAAGGTGGTTTGAGGAACTGTTTTATCGCTTTTCTTTGGAGAACTACTGACTTTTCTTGATTCATTATGCATATTTGTTGCCTCACATCCAACAGAACCCCAACCCCTTGGCTTATACTTCTTCTCCATCCTGATTTCTCTGATATATTTGATAGTTTCAGCTACCTCTTTCTTCCACTCGTCTCCACATAAATCTTCAGGACTTTTCTGAAGAAGAAAGAATTAATTCTTTGACATAGCTTCATAGCTTAAATTATTGGAGAATACTCTTCTTTTGTCACAGTTCTTGTCTTTTTATGCAGGCTGAGATGATGATTCTGGTTTGCCCCTTCAGCTGTTGCTCAGCATGTCTCCATGTGCTGCTGCTTTCCTCACTGTTACCTTTCAGTTAAAATGTCTTTCAGTGTGACTGCTGTCTGTGTCGTCTGTTCTGCTAGGAAATTGTTCGCTTCAACATTTCAATGTATTGTTGACTTTCTCATGCATAAGAAGAAATCCTCACGAATATCTGTGTAGCCATTTTGTGGACCATTTTCTAAATACATCTTTTAACTTCCTGCTTGTTTTGGAAGCTTGTCACGTTTGTCATATTTACCAAAGGTGCTCTGCTTGAAAGACTACCATTATTTCTTGCTTTAGGATTTTGTTTTAGCTCTTACTATGTGATTCTTTTTTCCTTCATATTCAAATCAACTTGGTGTGTTCCTAAATCAGCAAGCACTTCAGTGTGTTAGGTACTTAGGCGATACCAAGTCTGGGGCTCTGCTGCATGTTGGGGACCTCTCTCTAAGTTTTTAAAATTGAAACAAATTTGTGCATATTTGCAGTTTGATGCGTGACTGCAGGCATCTTTTTTTGGTGGATGAGATGAACCTTCTTGTCCTTGAGCTATGAAGTGATTTCTCTTGAGAGCACTAATAAAAATATGAAGCAATGTCCCACTAATACTTTGTTTTATTAGTACATGTCTTCCCTTTCCTTCTTTTTCTTTTCCTTTTGCATTCAAGCATTTGAATTCTCTTTCCTGCACTATCCAAATGCAAACTGTTCCTCAAGGCACTTCCCTGTTGGGGAACCAGCAGTAACTTTCTCTTTTTCTTCATTGCCTGAGACCAGAATCACTATAGTATTATTTTCTTTTTGGCTTGGTGGATGTTTGTTTACAGTTTTCTTGTTCTGTATTGTTTATTTGTACCTCTGTAGCTATTTAATGGGGATGTTGAGGGTTGTTCCTTTTTTTCTGCAAAATATTCTGTTGCCTGTACTGGTAACCTGTTTTCTTCAATATGCCTTAATTGTGTCCTTGATATTTAAAAAAAAAAAAAAATCTGTTGATGTATGACTTTATGCATATAAGACAAAGTTTGTAGATTTATCTTAGATTTTGCCATACCACAGATTTGAATTGTTTAACAAATACATTAGTTTGGTGTTCTTATTAGTTCTGTAATGCTTTTCTCCATTGTGAGGTTTAGTTGATCCCATATTTTATTTTTAGCTGTATTTAATTCTGTAAACAATAAACAGGCTTTGAAAGCCTTGCATAATATTTTATATTTAACTTTGACCTCCCGGTTTTCTTTAAGAATCAGAATAATTTATTTCTGAGCACTTCGGAGTTGCATTACCCAACAGTTTCCTTGTGGAAGGTTGCTAG
The DNA here is from genome assembly GCA_032273925.1 of Rhynchotus rufescens. Taxonomy (NCBI): domain Eukaryota; kingdom Metazoa; phylum Chordata; class Aves; order Tinamiformes; family Tinamidae; genus Rhynchotus; species Rhynchotus rufescens. Next base: position 7,797 of record JAVCKT010013919.1, read on the forward strand.
CTTCCAATGACCCTTAGCTGCCATCTGGTACAAATTCAAAGTACTTCTGTCATCTGCTGCTAATTGCTGTCACCTGCATATTGCAGCCACTCTGAACAACTTTGATTGCAGTAAAGCAAGATGCATATTGGCCTGCATAGCTGTGACATATCAATAGTATCCTTGATTTGTTTATTAATATTACTTCAGTAAGAGAAGTACATCTATCTTGAAATAATTTGAATTAATATAAATGACATTCATTTTAATGACTGTCAGGGTTTTAGTCTTTCATCCGAAAATGTATGTAGATTTGTGTTATGAATATATTATTTCCATGTTTTTCAGCCTGTTTATTCTGGTAAGCTTGTTCTAGCTGAATCTTACAGAAGAGTTCTTTAATCCTTTTTTGTAAGCAGATAAGCTTTAGTCAGGGCACTAGCCTGCAGCACCATATTATATTAATGTATTTTACTTGTAATTTAGAGAACAAGAAGAATATCCTGATCTGAAGGCTAAACTGTCCCCTGTGGCACTTGCACAGCTGATAATCGTGAACTAGAAAGATGTGTATATCAAATAGTTTACAAAATGAAGCCAGCTGTGTTTCCCTACATACTGTGGCTTCCTGACATGCATCATTAAACCTTATTAGCTACTTCCTTTTACAAAGATTCTTGTAGTCTTGAACGTTGCATATTAACATTTTCTCTCCCTCCAACTGGAAATTATTTGCTTTATTGTAGAGTGTCAACTTGCTCTAGTTTCTGATGCCTTCTAATTGGTACTTTAGAGTATAATCGTAGTGAAATACCACTCCGTGCATTTCTTTATTTGGAAATTAATACAGACCTTTTCACTTTATCTGTCAATCTGGGCAACTTTTCACACCATTCCCAACTGTTGGGATTGCTTACAAACCATTAACTATGAAATGGTTCATAAAATGTAAGAATATAAATGCAGAAGCTGAAGTTTACATTTGTGCAAAGATGTTTTTGTTTGCCTAATAGTAATAAGACAATTTCAGCTGATGAATTTAATGATGTCAAAACCAACAAAAATCATGTAATCAGTCTTAGTTTTGTATCTGAAAAAGAAACAGTTGAATACACCTACAGGCAACTTGATCATCCAATCCCGATAGTGAATTTCAGTACTCAAACATTAGGAAGGTGTCCTTTTTTTTGAAATATTAAGCACTCTATCCTGGATTAAAAAAAAAAAAAAAAAAAAAAGGAGAGATTTTTAATTAAGTACAAAAATCAAAAGACCTGTCGTGTGTGCATATATCTATAACTCTTTTCAAGGGGAAAGGCGAGGAATTACTTCTGCACAACTGTGAACAAGATTCTTGGAAATATTATTCTAAAATGTTACTTGTCTGCTGGATCCCAGCAGGAAATACATAGTAACACTTTCTACTGAACCACCTTTACATAATTTTTTATTTACTTTGGTCCCGGAGGTAAAGACAACATAGAAATCATATAGATGTTGAATAACACATAATTTTGTAGTGGAAAAAATGAAACCATCTTAAATAGTTGCTCTTTCTGTTAAATTTCTGTAAAATTTTGATGAACATTTCAAAAGGCTATTTTTATTCATAAGTACCTCAGTGTGTTCAAGACAAGCTGTAACTTTGAGATGGTATGACATAACGTGTACTATGTAGTTGAGTTAGAAAGATGAGCTAGAAGTTTTCAGTGAAGGGAGTTGTTTTACCCAAGCCTTACTTGGTTGTGGAAACTTACTGTAGATATATATAAGCTTTATGTATTTCCATTTGGTCTTGAGCAAGAGTTCTCCCCCAACTGCCCTCTTTCTTTAGTATTCTTCCCTTTATCTGGTCCTTTAATTCTGTCATTTAATTCATTTCAGAAAGGTGAACTTAGTCCTTATTTTCCGTGGTAGTGAGCAGCTTGCAAGTTCCTCTTGTTTAAATTTTTCACTGCTAGTAAAACTATGTATTTTTTTTCTTCCACAATGCAGCTCAGTCATTTTAAAGCATTTGTCCATAGCTTGCATACCAATGAAGATTTATTCAAACTCAAGAAATCTCAAAGATTTCTTCTTTCTCAAAGATTGAAACTCAAGAACATCTAGGAAGAGAAACAAAAGTTTGATGTAGACTTTTCTCTTGTATTTTTCCCTGCATTTTTGAACCATATCTGCAAATGCTTTGTGGTTATCTCTCCCCCCAACCTGATTTACTATGGAGATAAACCTAAGTGATTGTGTTTGCGTTGTGTTAACTTTTGGACCTGTTCACAGACAGATTTGATGATGGAATTAAGACATAATTGGGTTGTCTTAATTGAAATACACAGCTGAGGAAGAGGGAGATTCTGTAAGTGCTTCACCAATGGAAAAAAAAAGCCAACTGTTAATGCAGATTCTTATAATTTCTCCTCAGTTGTTCTTTGTTTACGTGCATATATATTCGTGAATGCATCTTTAGAAATCTGCCTCAATCATTTTAATCATGTGTATATTGTGTGCTGTACTACTTAAGTGATAGTTCTACAAAGAAAGGTTGCAGCTCTGCTTTCCATAAAATTTATGGCTTAAGCACTGAGTTAATGTCTGCCTCTGTTTCCTGATGAAACTAATAGGAATCTTTTGTTCTTTCCAACTTTCTTGTAACTTCTAGAATAACAAGGTATCACTGATGTAATAAAATGTGTGTGATTTAAAGCAAAAAGAAAATTTCAAATGCACTTTTTAACTTAACCTTGAGTAAGATGGAGGGGGAAAAAAAAAACTTTTAACTGCTGTTTATTAAGCTTACTGCTGATTTGGAATAAAATGAAATAGTGAAACTTAACACAAGCTTAAACTTCACGGACTCTTGACTTCATTTCTTTAATTGACTTTGTAGTGGGAAAATTCCCTTGTGCCTTTAGATAACCTTAACTCAGACCTTTTCTTCCCATAGCCCTGTTGTGAGATAAACTCTTTAAAAGCTGTAATAACCTCTGTTAATGTCTAAATCTAGATAGGTCTATGAAGAGGTGAGTTGTGAACACCTACATTTTAAAGGGAAGCAAGCAAATGCTGAAACTTCAGGTACATGTTTTAAAGTGTTGTATTAATTTCAGAGTTATCTTTAAAATGAAAGTTTTTCCATTAAGCACACTTACTGATATGTATATAACAAATTCCTGAAATCTATTAGCTTGAATTTCTGTTAAATTGGATTAGATCCCTTTTATATTTTTTCTTGTTCTTGTAACTCAAATTAACAGAAACAACTGTCTTTATTATTTGTTTTAATTTTGGAAGCCTAGTGTACATGTTACTGTACATTTTTATTATATATGCATATATTTTTTAATTATATTTGTGGGCAGATAGATAAGATAATTATTTTCATCAGAGAAATGTGGGGGTTTTTTTCCTACTGAAATTAGAAAAATTGCCATTTCTACTGAACATGCTTTAATACTAGAATGTTGTGTGGTAAGCTGGTTGTTCCATATTCTATTTAAAGGATTAACTGCGTGAGAGTCTGCTAGAAAGCGGGTGAACTATTGAAGCAGGTGAAAAACCAAGCTTCAAGAGGAAATAGTAAGATTCTGGGAAAGAAATAAATCATAATCATAAATCTTAAAGCAATTTTCCAGTTTAAAATTAGACATCTTTAAATCCTTATTTTTCCCCAAATTGCATATTTTACATGCCTTTATGCTGAATATAAAGAGAATTGCGAGTACTTAACCCTGAATTTCTTCTGTGTGAAATCATGGGCATCTCTTATCGATCTGTAAAGCTGAAAGTTTATTCACTCGTTTCAAGGTGAAAAATGGATCTCTGTCTTAGTTTCATTTTATGAATGATTTTGGATGTTGAATCTCTATTATCACGAGATGACTGAGATTATTGAAGCGATTATTCTGAATTGATGGGTGGACTCGAAAAAAAACATCTGCCAATTGATAGCTGCTAATAGAGGAGGGCAAGTTACTAACAAGGGACAGTGTCTTAATAACCGTGGCACATTCTCATCAGTCATCCTCATGTAGCAAATGCACAGCAAAGCAGAGAACATAAGGTAGCCCAGCACTTGAGAAGCTGTGTCGTCTCATGAAGCTGTCACTCTGACTAAATAAAGGTGTATAAAATGCAACTTTTTATTAAGATGAGGTAGTTTTGGCGCACAATCCGAATTATTAAAATAGTGCCTGCAAGGGTTAACGCTGAGCACCTTAGACAATTGAGAGAAATGATGCCTGCGGACTAGGCAAGGCGGTAGGAATTGTACCCTCGGGATAGGAATGACGCTGAAGAGGCAGCCCTCGCTTGGGCCGCGCTACCTCCAGCCCTTGCTGGAGCAGAGCAGCACCGGCCTCCAGCACCCTCTGCCGACCAGACCCTTTCTGGGCTTCTTGGACACCTGCAGCGCTCTCCTGTCCAGCCTTCGGTCAAACCATAGCGGAAATACTGAAAGGAGGTCGCCCGGGATGGAAATGAAAGCCTGATTCTAAAAAAAAGAGGAATTGGATTCAAGACTGCTTAGAGAAATGCAGAGAGTTTTGCTTGCTGGTGTTTGTTAAGCTCTTTCTTGAGCTGTTGAATGTTTTATTCCGGTGTTCAGGCAAACCCACTCGGGGATTGACAGGAAAAGCAAATGTGAATTTTAGATTTCTTGCACATAATATTGATGAATTACACATTAATAAGAAATAGATACAAGGCAATTAATATCTATAATGCAGCAAGTTCTGGAGATTTTAGGTTGATTGAGATGGCTTTATAAGAGAAACATATTTGTCAGATCACTGCTAGCTAAAGAAGTTTCATAAATATGAATTCAACTTCTTGTTTCTATTCATAGATGTGTTTGCCAAAAATAGGTCTCTTATTAGCTGAACATGCAACAATTTGAACTATAGTACTACCTTGGGGAGAATTATTGAAGAGGGCACGTTTACAACTTTTAAAACAGCTGTACCTGTTTTTAGTGAAACAGATCATGGCAAACAGATTTTCCAGATGATGTGTCTTTTTGTTTAGACTTTAAAAATATGTTATTCAATCCTAGGGACTGTTCTTTAGGGACTGTTAGAGTTTAAAAGATTTTTGAAATAAGCCACAGAGCATCAGAGTATGTACCTAACTGCATATGTGTTATTGATGTATGTATCAATTCATTTTTTAGAAAAGACGAACTGCCACAGAACTAGCCAAACTTTGTTTTTTTGTTGACCCAAAGAATTTAAAAAGTGTTATTTGAATTTGAATAATTTGTATGTTTGCTTGCCTTACTGGTTGTATGATAGTTCTATATAACCTTTAGGTTTCTAGTTAATTTAGATTAAAAATAAAGTTTGTAATTAATGAAAACATTGACAGTTGACATTCAAGATGTCATAAAGTGCAATTCTGAGCATATGTTAGGAATAGTAAGGAAAAGTTTGATTCTTTGTTGTTAAGTAGTGCAAATTAAAGCTAAAGCCCATCTCAAATATATATACCATGAAATTTCATTATAGTCAATATGGTGTTTGTCAGTGCAGAACCAGGCTGATTACTGATTACCTTGCTGAAAGGGGGGAGAGGGTACCCTCTCTTAGGTACTACCTTAATACCTTGATAATATTTAAGCAGGGTCCTTAAAGAAAAAGAAAAGGCCAGATATTAAATGGCCTTCAAACTTTAATTCAATTGATCCAAAAACAACTATTTTGAGACACCTTTACCACTGAACAATAATCACCATAAAATTTTGCATTTTCTTATATTACAGTGTAAATAAATTATTTCTGATTTTCCAGCTACACTAGCTTGCCAGGAGCCACGTATATAAGCGATAGCAATATTGTTCATGTTCTACTTGAATACTCAAAAGCTTTCTGTTGTTTCCTGCCTCTGCTAATTGTAATTCAGATTTTTCTCTTGGACGGTATGACTTATGCCTTGCAGTCCAAAATATGAGGATGAGACCTTTAATCTCTCTCGGATTCAGAATCCAATTATTTATTATTAATTTGAAATGGTATTGATAGTACTTTTTGCTTAAATAGACAATGCCATACTTATTATTGATATAAGCCATAATTTTACTGAGAACCATAAGCTATTTAAAACTTCCTACATAAATTAAAGAGGAGCTAAATGGATTTGCAGTTGTTGCCATTAGTAGCATTTTAGATTATACAGGCAATTATTGTGTTCATTATCCTAGAGCAGCCCCTTTGCAAAACTATTGTGGTTGTCTTAGACATTATGTGCAAATTTTCCCTTGGAGATTAAAATTTCCAGTGGTGTGTTTAATTTCGTTAACTCACTTGTTTCAAATAAAACAAATATTATGACAAGGAGAAGAAAATTTGTTTTACATGTATGAGCAATTGAAATAAACTGTAAAAATTACTCCAATTCTTAAATCATCTGTTTTGAATCCTATCATATTTATTATTCTGATTATTTTAATCATAGAACAGTTAACCTAGGTAGTAAATAGATCTTTTTTCTTTACACTTCATCACAGTATGCTTTGCAACCATTTTGATAAAATTAGTGTAGTTAAAAGTTAACCTACTTTTCCAGCAATCAGCTAAAATATTTAGAAGGAATTAGTGAATTTCTATATGAAATGTCTGGCAGAATAACCTAGATAACCTAGATAAATGAATAACATGCTTCATGATTTGAGTACAGAAGTTGTTTCAAGTGAGAAAGAACAGGGGGAAAAAAAGGCCCTTCTAAGGATATTGTAGTATGCTATAGTAACTAACTTTTGAGAAACAGTGAATGCCTTTTTATTAAAATGTATTATCTTTGTCTCCCTTTTTAAATAGGTTTTTACAATTGCCTTTACTATCATAAATGAAAATATTGAAATTGTGGGCAATAGCATAATATAGATTTAAAACAGCAATATTAATAAGGTTAAAGAAATGGATATATTCATCAGGTCTTTGTTGTTTTAAGATTTTTCCAGAAACAGTTTTGTTGGATTCGAAACTTAAATTCACATCTGTCTTCATCAATTGGAAAGGTATTAATGCGTTGAATTAGCTACGTATCAGTGTGCAGTGGACTCCATTTAATGTTTCTGTCCCAAAAGTGGCATTCTTTCAAAAGAAGCCCTTTATTCGTTTCTATCATGGGGTGAGGTTTTTGCTGGGGG
>JAVCKT010013921.1:0-11639 GCA_032273925.1 Rhynchotus rufescens
CCGGCGCGGGGCCCTGCGGCGTCACGGCGGGCGGGGGCGGCCCGCGGCCAACTGCTGCCGCTGCTCTCTAGTTATTTATTTATTTTTCATTATTATTCCCCTAAATCTGAACTTCGGCGGCTGCCTCATCCTGCAAGTGGGTTAATAGCAGGCTTGGGACGCCGCGCTTGTGCCACATGGTCCCGGAGACATTTTGTGTTTATTCCTTTCTGCTTCATTAGACATCCCGGAGATCTTATCTAGACACATGTTATATGTACACATATGCAAATGCACACGCATGCATTTATGCGTATAGGGAGGATTCTTATGGCACGTCTTAGAGGCAGCGACCACGACAAAGTTTCCTCGCTGCTGCCCTTCAGCCCGAGCCTGCCTAGAAGCTCTGGCCATGGACACAAAGGGCAGGAGGGGATCGGGGAGCGCTAAGGACCTGTGTGAGGGCAGCGAGCTGGCGACAGGGAGCCCACACCGCTCTGGCCTCCATCCCTTTCCACCTCTTCAATACGGCAGGTCTTTGCTCCCACATGTATCTTGAATGGCTGCTAACTTTTCAACCTGGCATGCTTTTTTCTCCCTCTGGCTGTGCCTTTTCATGTCAGGTAGCATATAGAGCGTATAGGTGTTATTTACCTTAGCCCATCCACTGGGAGCACTGTCCATCCTCCTGGCCAAGGAGCCTCCAAACATGCTGTGCTGGCCTTCCAGAGAGGGTTCCAGGTGCCGTGGCACTGATGCACATGGCTTGGATACAGGTCTAGGTCCAGAATTTTTTCTCAAGATTCTTGGCAGGAAACAAAGCTTTAAGCTCAAGGCCAGCTAAGGCAAAATGTACCTAACAAAATTAGGTGTGAGGGAGCCAGAGAAAAACAGGAAGGTGGAACTAAGCTCGGTATAAAGAGATCACAGGCTGGTTTTCCAAATGCTTTGTAAATATGGATGCTAGTACCCAACCTGTGCTCAGGAACTTGGTCTGCTTCTGCTGGACCACTAGTCTTCATCAAAAGTGGGAGATCAGCAACCCTGGCAGTGGGGCCTTTCTCTAGGAGAAGAATGAAAATCAAAAGTGGATTTACACTCTGGAACTGAAACCACAGCCTATTTGAAGGAGAAAGGTTTGTGCTTCCATTTCAGCCTTTATCGCCTTGCTCAGTCTCGGGGCACTGATATGCCCGTTATCTATGAAATGATGTCTCAAAGGTGAAGGCTGGAGCTCCAGCGTGTGCATGCACGTGCCCTCTGCTGGGTACAGTGGCCTGCTGTGCTCAGCTCCTGCTCGCAGCCCTGTCTGACACACATCATTGCACGCAGCAGCATCCGAGGCTGCTCATCAGCTGTGTGTCACACCAACAACCGACCAGCACCGGGTTTGGCTTCCCCGCTCTCCCTCCCCAGCAAATCTGCCAATCACAACAACCAACCGGCAGGATTAAGATCGTGTGGCTTCTCAGATGTGGCATTGCAGAAGAGCAATCAGCAATCAGTGCTCTACTTATGCTGGTGGTGGCCTGTCCTGGCGTGGCTCTCTGCAGGCAGGGCCGCTGCTGCTCACCAGGATCAGTCCAGGGCTCCCAGGCCTTCCAGGGTTGCTGCCCACACAAGTGCTCCAGGCATCTCACCTCTGGCCCCTCTCGGATGTTGAAAGTCCTGTGGCTGTTCCTTTGTGGTGTGTGGTTTCCTGGGGTGCCAATCTCACGCGGGCAGACAGCTCCCTCTTGTGATAACACCAGGCCCCATCATCGACATGCGCAGGAGTCACCACAGCTCCTGAAGCCCCAAGGATATCAAGTCCTCTGTTGTTGCCCTGTCCTTCTTTGAACATCTGCTAAGTCCCCCCTATCCCTGCTATAGCCATTTCTGGTTCTTTGGGTGTCCATGTTCCATTTTTGTGTGGAGTGAAAAGCCAGCAGGCACAACACATGTGTCATGGGCACCACTTCATGAAATAGCTGGACCTTTTGATCACCAGCTCTCTTGCCTCATACCTTTCAAGTTGGTGCTCTCCACAGGTTTCACAAACTGGGAGGTTTTCTCCCCTAACTGCTCAATTATTGGATCAGATTTCAATACTAGGCCTTCCAGTCATTTTTTTCATGAGTGTTTTGTCATAGGTTCTGTCTTTCACTTGGCCTCTAAATGGTCAGACTGGTTCTTCACTCACAGATTGATTGCAGACTTCCTTATATTCTCTTTTTCTATTTTCATTTTGTTAATCCCATTCAGCTAGCTTTAACTGCCTAAATTCCCCAAACATCCATTGAAACCTTGAAGTGCTTCAGAAAGAGGTAGCACCAGAAGCAATGGTGATTTATGTCTGATTACCCATTTTAATAGCATCTCTGCTTGAACTTGCAGTTAATTCCATGTTTCCAAAAAGTTTTCATTAAATTAGGGCATTAACTGCTCCATGCTTTTCACTCATCCAGTGTTTGGTTTACTCCTGGTACTATGCATAATTCAGAAATTGCTCAGACCCAGAGAAAATGCTTCACCTAATGTCTGAGCTCTGCTTAACAATGTCTATCAGTAGAGTAGTATCAAGCAAGTGGTTTTAATTCTCTCCAAGAGTCTCTGACAAGTAATGCCCCTCTCTGACTCCATCCTAGTGCTAAGATAAATTCTCTTTCACATAAAGCAGTTGTGTTTGCAAAAGTAGACCTCTTTCTACTGCCTTCTCTGTAAACCTTTGAATAGGTTCAGGTCCCTCAGCGGCAAGTGGGATCTGCAGATCTGCTGCACTGTCGTAGACTTGTTAATACCCTTGAGACTGCATCAGCTTGTGATTTTACCTCAATCACATCAGTGCATTTTAAGATCTCTGAATAAATACACAGTTAATTCAACTCTTACGTAAATCAAGCACTGGGGATTATCTGAGCAAATAATTGGGAATGAGATTGCTAGTACAGTTGGCCAGTAGTTTTTCTACTAGATGCTTAGGTTTTTTTCCTTTCTGAAAATGCCGATTCATTGAAATGGAGCCTTTTGTGGAAACACTGCAGCATCCTCAAACCTCTTCCTGGAAACATTAATGGGGTCTAGGGGGACTCTGTGGCCTATACCATGCTAGGCCCAGGACTTACTAATGAAGGTATTAACCTAATTTGGGATAAGGACTGAATATCCTGACTACTAGACTGTGCTTTGCTTGAACTGCGATCTCTCTCTCTCCCTCTCTCTCTCGTGTTCTTCCTCTCTCATGTGTTTTCTTTCCTTCAAAGCACCTTTCTCTTTTTCTCCTGCAAAATATATCTCCTTTTATTTTCCTCCTGCAGAACAGATACCCTCTTTTCTTCTCAGTACCAGTCCCAGCACTTAGTGGTAGAACAAGCCACAGCGAAATGAAGCAAAAGAGAAGAAATAACTGTTCTCACTTCTGTAGCGTGACCTGAGACTTTTAAATTGTTTTTACACTTGAATTGGTTTCTCAAAAAAAAAAAAAAAAGAAAAAAGAAAAAAGGGGCAAAAATCTTGCTGAGTAGCAAATGAGTATTAATACCATCATTCTAAGACTGGGAAAACAGATGTGCAATAACTGTGATGGTCAGCTGGCCCAAGGCATGGAGAGAGGAAGATCAGGTAACCCAGTGCCTGACTCAGTTCCGAGAAGTGGTGGGGAGAATTAATCAGAGCGAGATCCAGAAATAAAATGGAGCCTCAGATATATCATCCTATTATATTTCACTGCAGCTGTTAATTATGGTATGACATGATGAGATAGATTCATCCTCATTTCATAAAAAAATTACCCAGAGTTTCTGAGGCTAAAAGTACATTCAAGGAACACCCTTCCTTTCTGTACTGAGCACTAGCACAGCCATAGCAGAAGGCTTCATGTTGCAAGAGGCTCTACTAGGAACAAAATCATTAACTGGAAGATATTCTGTTTTTCAACCTGTTGCCTGCTTTTCCGGTCTTTCCCTCCATTAGCAGACCCTAAATTGGCCCAGGAGTGAGACTTTTTTCAACATAAAATTCACACAGTTCCACCAAAGCACTACCAGATGTGCTTTGGAGACCTGCAGCTAGCAAGGAAATGGGCTTTTCTCCTGTAGCGAGGGCTTCTCCCTTGCCTTTGCCATTTATGGAGGAAAGACAGTGCCATTGCAGCCCATGGATCTCATGCATTTCACCACCTGGAGCTGTCCCCACATGGGGACGTGTGGCACCAGCTGTGAAAGTTGTCAGCCAGTTGCCAGCGCAAGCAGCATGGATTAACCTCAGCTCTTCCCCTCTGCAAATGCTTGGTGTGCCTCAGTCATTTCCCAGAGACCATGAGCAACTCCATCTGCTCTTGTTTTCCCTCTGATCACCAGCGATTATTTCCAGTTAGTGTCTGTAAATAAAAATCTGGGTAATTTACAGACACATCTCCTGTGTGCAGGCAATCATGACAGAGGAGTTGCACCCTGCACATACCACAGTCTTGAGACAATTTAAAAAAAGGAGCACGTTGCCTCCCTGACAGGCTTTAACTTCTTCTCCATGTCAAAAAAATACAAAAACCCTCCTTCTGTGAAGAGTTGTGATCTCCTCCATCCTGTCAGCAGAACGCAGCACAGAGCCATCCATGGCAGCAGAGCTGTGCTCATTAAAACCTTCTGAAACAATAGCATTGCATCTGTCATAGCCCGCCTCAAAGTATCCATACTCGGGATGCTTAAAACATTTTCTAAAAGAAGAGCAGATGCTTTGTCTATATCCCAAGCTAGAAATGTGTCACTGCTGCTCGTTTATCAACTAAGGCTTTTGAAGCAGGATTTTGAGAGGTAGAGACTCTTAATTCTCAACCAACTTTACAGGCTAATCATGGCAAGTCTCCTGCCAGTTCATGTACTGTCCTTGCATCAGTGTCCTTGCCTTTTTTTTTCTGAAAATATACTGGTAATCTATCTCACTGTTGTGAAGTGTAATTAGATCCTACTCAGGCACCTGTGAAGCTCATCTGAAAAACTTCAGAACTGTAAGGACTGCTGTGAGAAATTGTTTCTTTTACTCATTTCCCCGTTTTATGTCAATTTTTTGTCTTTAGTTTTATTTAAGTGCTGAGGTGATCTCAAGTAGCAAAGTTTGGATTCTAATCTGAGCAATGCTGGGAGGGTTACACTGGAGCTAATGCTCTGGCACAGGGATATAATCAGAATGTGACTTCCCTTACATGCAAAGGAAACAGATTTGGTATTTGGGGATGGTCCCATATACAACAAATACTCTGGTAAGGCAAACTGAAGAGTATCTTCAGCAAGATACATCCCAAGATACATTATGTGTTTGCGTTATTTGTGGCTTGATTGCATTCATCACTGTTGTTCACTTGCACTTAATTACTTGTAGTACAGTCACTTAAAAAAACACAAATGAAAATCAGGGCCTCATTGTACTAGAAACCAGATATAAACATAATGAAGTGACTGATCCTTAGTACTTCCATTTCATTTCACTGTAGGACCAGAATTCAGGCAGTGCCTCTCTCCTACCCAGGAGCTTAGAGAAGTTACCTGAGAGTTTTACCTGCAGTGATGGATAGGTCCAGGGAGAAAAGAACAAATTATACCATTTTTCCTGTACCAGACCTTGGCTTTCAAGGAGGCTACCAGAAGCAATTTAACTATCACATCCTATTCTGCAGCCTTGAAGCTGATTTCTGCCTGACACACTTTATTCAAGCTGTCTCAAATAGCAACTGTCCTTGGGAATCAGACATACCTGTTACTTCTTGGACGATTGATAGAATAGCAATTCCAGCATTATTTGTTGTTTAAAATCCCACATCAGGTTCACTGGCGACTCAGTTCTTCTCCAGACCTTTGGGTAGTGGAGGTAACTGTAAAAGATGGATGTATTTTCAAGAGCGTAAACAAAGAAGCTCCAGCCCTTACTCTTTCATGTGTCCCTGGTGAATACAGATGTTAAAACCTCATAAGGTGGTAGAAGGAAGGAGGTTTGTAGGGAAATGCTACAATTCCTGGTAAGATCATCTACATAAATACAGAACAGTCATTTAGCTCTGTATTTAGAGCCAAAAGCCACTTACTGCAGCCTTTTTACCCCTGTTGTGCCTCCTCATGAAATAACTCACCTGTAACTGATTGTCAAACCAGTGGCTGCTTTATCCATTTTCCTTTGATTAGCATGAAGATCTAAGAGCTGTCTATAAAGGTACATTAAAACAAAATGATATCTAGGAGGCCTGAGCTCTGTAGTGTATTAACTGCCCTACTTCACTGATAACCTTTGAGCATCTAAAGACGCAAGGGACATCCTTGGGTCACTGCAAACATATTTTTAAGAGCTTGTGTTTTGTGTTACAGCAGCATTCAGCACAGCTCTGGCTGGCAGACAAATTCGTATCTGAGGAAGGGAAGACTTGAAATAGCAGCAACAATTTTTGCTTAATTAGATATAATTACAATGTGTTTAAAAAAAAAGAAAAGAAAAGAAACAGAAACCTTTCTGCCGTATTTGTGAAAGACTGAAAATCTGACAAATAAAACCCACCATAACGGGCCTGGAGTTTGTGTCCCAAACAATAGACACCCTATACCTACCAAAACAGGCAATTAAAATAGAAACAAAAAAAAAAAAAAGAAAAAATGAGAAGAGACAAAATACTTCTTTTCAAAACTAACAGGCATTCGTGAGGTGGGATCTGTCCAGAATTGCAAGATGAATGTGGGTTTTTTGCTTGTTTGTTTGTTTTCTAGCTTTAGTTCAACTTATAAATTGAATAATTAAAATAATTTATTTTCTATTTCCAGTATTGAGCATGCTGCTTTCAGCTTCCTGGAATGACCTGTGCTTACCATTTAGTTCAGCGTGTTGTGCTGACCATTAGTGGTTGGCATATAAATATCTGAAATCTGTAAGGGTCCTTTAGAAATGAAAAATGCTTTAGTCTGTGATAATCTAACAGTTTCTGTTCTGTGGGCTTTCAATGTGTGGGCGGGCAATGCTGAGATACCTGCCATAGAAGCACCTTTGTAACCTTTCCCTAAATTCATTTCCCTTAGAAAGGCCATAACGCCTGTTAGTGCTAGAATCCCTCAGCAGCTTCTGTTCTGCAAGCTTGGCATGTTGTCATCACCCAGGAAGAAAATTTCATTAAGTCACTGTGTTTCCCCTTTCCCTGTCCAACTCTTTTGCAGACACAGGGAAGTCCTGCTGTTCCTGCTGTCATCTTTCTTCCACATTCCCTGCTGTGAACTGAGGAGAGGTAGGTGAGGAGGAGTGTCTGGACACTGGCTCTGCCTTCGGCTTTCTCAGCTCTGCCCGCTCTCGCATGTGGTAGTCTCAGCTGCACTGCTTAAGCTCTGGGGGGCCCTGGCAGAGCACTTGCATGATCCACAGCTCAGCATGTGCCCCATCAGGTGGTGGAATGACAAATCTGCTGAAAAGGATACAATTACAGCCAGCAAGGTCTGTCTTTTCCTTTCGGGATTGTATTTATAACAACAGAGCAAAACCAGTTGGCTTAAGTGGAAAAAGTGATCGAAATTCCCACCAGGGATAGAAAGTGCTGAAGCAGATAGTATATAGCCCTGGCTCTAAGTCTCAGCGTCATCCCTAAATACATCAAGTACATAGCAGCACCTGACCATGCTCTGAGTGCAAGAATCCGTCAGAAAAAAATAATAAATAAAAAGAAACAGGTTGTTTAAGCAGGGCAGAGGCTGCTGGAGATACCTTTGCTCCAGGACTCAGTCCTGGGTGCAGTGCTCCTTCAGCTTCCTTAGAATTTGGCCCTCAATATGAAAAGAAGGAAGCAAAGGAAGGAAGGAAAAATATCCTGAAGGTTGTTCAGGGCTCTTGTAGCCAGTAACTGTATGTGGGCAGACAGTCTGTTGGCAAAGAGTGGCAGCTCCTGTCCCTAGCAGAGCTCTGGGAGGCCCCCTTGGCTGTCTCACCTTCCCTAGAATAGTGCTCTAGGGTCTGTAGATTAATGTGCCCTATGATTCCTGGTATCAATAATACATCTTTACAGTAGTAGAGAAGAACTGGAGTTTCAGATGGAACTGCTGTTCAGGCTCCTCTCTGAATCAGAAACACTCTTTGCTGAATACCTGGGAAGACACATGCAGGGTTTCTTCTTGCATGCAATTTTCTGGGGTATGATCAAATTCAGACGCCAGTTTATAGCGTCAGCCTCTCAAGCTGTAATCCAAGGCTGCAGGGTCTGGGTGGGAACAACGCTCTGGAAGAGAGAACTTCATTCAGGACCAAGACCTTAGATTCTTTTTCAGCCTTTTTGCTCTGTGGTGCATTTTCATGGGGTTGTGGAGATGGTCTTCTATAATTTCACACTGTCCTTTCTCCTAGGCACCAGTTCCCTGGTCTTTGCCGTCTGTTTTTGCTTTTCTTACTCTAATGAGTGACTGGTACCAATTGAGGTGTACAGCATAATTGAACTCCCTGAAATTATTTGTAAATAAAAGGTTTTCAAAAACCTTTTATAGGAAAGCCCTATAGACATTAATAGATAGTGAACACTTTTCTATAGGCATTGTTTTTCCCCTAGTCTATAGAATTCAATGGAGAATTATATTCCTTCTAACAAACCCCAAAGGATGATTCAGAAAACTGTTAGAAAGGATCTAATTCTCTGTAATTTTCTGCAGTAATTGAGATAAAAGCCATTCAGGGTCTATTACAGTTCACGGGATTTTTCCATGGGAAAATAACCGATCAGTTTAAATTCTCTGTGGTTACTTAAGTGAAGTAAAGCCAAATATTAATGGTTGTTTTTAGTTTTTTGTTTTCAAGGAAAAAAAAAGTCCCTTTCACTTCTGTTTCATTTCTGTGAGAATTTAACTTCATTTTAGGAGATGTTGAAGGCCTGTGATTAGGCCTACTGGTTCTGAGTTTTAGAGCAGGTCATCAAATTCCACTTTCTGCTAGTCCCAAACCATCTCAGTGTTTTTTCCACTTCTTTCAACGGGCTGGTGGAAGAAGCAGCATTTCTTCCCACTCCCAGCAGTAGGTCCCACTCCGTTGGCACGTGAAGGCTCAGGGCTGCAGTGCCCTTGGGGATGGTGGCATATCTGGGCCCCTGCCACGTGCTGCACGTAACGCCACCAGTGCTGTTCCCATCGCGCGCTCAGAGAGCTCTCTGAGGCCCAGCTCTGCTCAGCGCCTACCTGTTTTGTCCAGCCAGCAGAGATGATGCTTCTGGACTGTTGTGCTCGTCTTGTCCTTGTCTCCACGTCTGCTGTAACGTGAAGGGCTCTGCTGACCTCTACAAAGAATCCACTGCAGAGCCTCAGGAAAACATCACACATGGGAGAAAAGAGAGAGAGTATATATTTTTTTTCTCCATAAAAGCCATGATTTTGATAAAAGCCATATATTAAAGAACATACAGACCCATATCACTCCTGTGTCATGTTTTGGAGCTCTCCACATGAGGCTGTGACCTACATTTCAGACCACATAAAGCCTGGAGTGAGAGCCCTGCAAAATCCTGATTTTGCTGACAGCACCACAAGATTTCTCATTGACTTCTCTGGATCTCTGGCATGAGGGATTTGTCCAGTCCTATAGTGAGCCTGCTCAGGTAATACTATCTGTCCATGCCAATGTTTTTTCCCTTCAGCCTTCTCCATTTTGCCTTTCTCCTCTGTTAGCCCTTGGGCTAACAGGGAATCAACTGCACTGGAACTACAACAATAATATTTTTCTTTGTGTGGCATTTTTCAGCCCCACATCTCTAAGAACCAAGAGTTTTAGTACCACCACCCTCTTTACATACAGCTTAGAGCTCTTCCTTGGGGAAACCACACAGCAGATTTCAGATTTAGTCATCTACTTTGCTGCCTGAATCTGTTTTTTTCCCTGCCTCGTTATCTGCCTCCCAGATGCAGCACGGAAGGAAACTATTCCTGCTTCCAGGAGCTGTGTGATGGCAGAGCCCAGCTGATGATAACAAGGTCATTAGTGGCTAGGAGGGCTGCAAGAAGTCATCCTATGCCTTAGTGATAAACTGAAGCCTATGGATAATGGGCATCAGGTTTGCTCATCACCTCTGTTCCCCAGGGGGCTTGTGGAGGTGTTGGATGCATTCATCAGTGACAAGACTTCCTGCTGGAATTACTGCATCAATTAGCAAAATGAAAAAAACATCCTCTGCTCTCTCCACTTCAAGCAGCTCCTTCCTCCCAGCTCATGATGCCCTGTTTGCATTTTTTTCAGAGTGATTTATTTCCTCTTGTAGTGCATTGCAAAATTTCCCGGCCTAGCACTGATAGTGATGACCTATTTTGCCTCCAAAGACCAAAGCATGGCTTTGATTACATCACTGTCCCAGCCATTTTAAATCCCAGCCACTTAGCAGCAAACTTGGAGTAAGTAGGTCACAAAGAGTTCAGAAACAAATGGCTTAGGATGCTAAATCTCCACTACAACACATCAGTGGCAGGACAGTCCAACCAAATAGACTGTAAATCCTCACGGCCCCGCAACAGAATGGCAATGCCATCCTCCAGAGAGCAAGAAAGGACAGCGAGCTCTCTGAGCACGCCTATTTCTATTTAAAGGCTTTTGCTTGGTGCTTATGAAGTTACTCTAACCCATGAAAGCTGCTCCTTCATAATTTGGCATCAGCCAGGTGGGGAGAAAGGACATGATATAAGGTTTCTCATTTTATCCCTGCCCATATTGTTTTGTGGCTATGTAAGTCACCACCCTGTGTGTGCCTCAATTTCCTCACCTGCCAAGTGGGAATATTCCTGGCTGTGTAGGTAGGTTCAGTGATCTCAACTCAGAGAAGTCCTTAATGGTTTGCCCACCTTTGAGCTCATATTGAAATCTTTTGGGGAACATTGCTGAATCCCCCCTGTTAAAAAAGAGGATTGAGGGCATCATAAATTCCATTGTAGTCAAAAACCATCACTGGTAATCTCTACTCTACATTCATTTCCATTGGGACTTTGCTGGTGAATACAAATTTCTCCTCTCTCAATGAATATTTACTCACATTCTGAGTGACAGAAGTCAGACTGCACCAGCAGATATTTTTTTCCACTTTCCAGTTGTAAACTGTGCAAACATTCATTCAGCTGTAGCCAAACCATCATAAATCATCTGCTGACATTTTTATAGAAATGTATTTTGTTTCTAAATGGTGAGGAGATCATCCCACGTTTCCAAAAGACTTCTTCCCAAAGACGATGTTTACCTCAGTGCTCGGTGTAGGCATCCAAGAGCTTCTATACTATTTTTGGTGAGATTTTTGCTGTCAGCAAAATGGTTTTCACCAGCCCATTTACATGAATGGATTTCATCCCCAATCCTAGTTTTGAGATTTTGAGCTGAAAAGCCCTGTGTAAGTGCCTAGGGTTATTTTCAATTAACAATATTTAATTCTGTGATCGCATTTTTCCTCCGTCTTTAGAGCCAGCATATTAATCCTTTGAAACAAAGATGGCTGCATTTTAATGAGGATTTAAAAGAGGGAAGTTCTGCTCTAGTACACAGAGTATAATAGATGATTTTTGTGATCTGTATCGTCTATCCAGTCACTTTCATTTTCCCAATAAAATCTGGAGAGCAGCCTGTTCTATCTCCTGCTATTCATTCCACTTAGTGTTCAGTGTGAGAATTTGCAGCTGATATGTGATATTCCTTCTGGGCAATATGTCACAATA
>JAVCKT010013923.1:0-11287 GCA_032273925.1 Rhynchotus rufescens
TATGATGTACGACTGCAGCCCTAAATCACTATATTTGAGGGCTCCTTCTGTTCTTAATATTCAGATCTTATCAAAATATATTAGTACTATCAAGCAGAAAATTGACACTTCTATGTTTCTTAAGATACCACATATCCTTTATAACTCTGTAAAAGGTTTGGACCCTACAATTTAATATACAGTATGCTGTAATCAAAAGCATCAATCTTTTTAGGGCTGTCTAATGCCTAATGCCTACATTCACCCTCCTTATTAGCCAGAGGTTACTAGAATAAACATGAACAAAGACATAACGATGATAGAAAAGAATGGAATTTCATGTATAACATATAGCCTGAGCAGCCATACCTTTCACTGTAAAGAAACACCTCACAGTACCTTTGCATATTTAACACTTTTCTGTGTAAGGTGCCACAGTTACTTAAGCAGGCATCATGCTCACAGTGCAATCAGGAAGCTAATTAGGATTTATATACCTGCTTCCAGGCACATCAAAGGGCAGGATTTAAATTTTACCTGCACAAATATGGCAGGAAGGGCTGCTAGTGATTTTTCACAGTCTTGGGGATCTCAGCCTGCTATAATTCTGATTTTGCTGTGGTTTGAGGTGAAGGAAGAGGGTTGGTTGATTCTGAGGGGAGCTTTGCAGTTGTTCAGATTACAGTACCGTTTGGTACAAGAATCAAACACAGCTAAATATAGTTTCAGAAATTTATCAAGTGCTTTATTTTAATCACAATTTTACTCTTCAAAGAGTACAATTCGGAGTGTCAGGAAGATACAATTACTGTAATTAAGCATTTTGGGAAATATCTTAGGATAATGCATTATTGGGGTTGAGAAAAAAAAGCATTCAAAATCCTTACTACTTAAGGTTACAAGTGAATCCCAAACAAACCTAAATGTACAGTAGAAAAACTGTTTTTCCACTGGAACATTACTAGAAGTATACATGTAATAAGCCTCATAAAGACAGCTCTTCCAGAATACACTGTGGAAACAAAACATTTTTGCTCTGGATTTTAAGCATATTTCTCTGCCTTAAATTTTTACCAGCTGTGAAGATTATGCAGGCTCTATCATTCTGTAAACTTGTTTAAACTGCCCTAAAAACAAACAAACAAAAAAAAAAACCCCTAACTTCTTGTGATTTACTTTATATAATTGTCTCTGTTTGATGAAAGTTATCATGGATGTACACCATCATAAATATTTAAAGGTTGATCCCACAATCCACAGTTATCAAATGCAATCTCCTATGAAGCCAGGGACTCTATTTATAAAGTAAGGAAATAATACCTGAACAGATACTCAGGTTAGTAAACCACATTCTGAAAAAAAATTTAAGAAATAAACTTGTTATTCCATTTTCCTTAACACATTACAAGCTATATTATGGCAGGAAGAAATAACCCTCCCTGTTTCAGTCATGACTTTAAGAAAACATCTAATATTCATAATAAGAAAGAATCCTATCGCTGCTTCTTTTTTTACAGCTCAGAATGAAAACTTGCCCCCTCAAACTAAGACAGCTGTAAACCTACGATGCACATGCTGCTCATCTATTAACCTAGCCAGACTGAAAGGCACATCTTTCTCCACCGAGTGTTACCATTTTCATATAAGACACGTCCTCCAGGGAATAATTTTAGAGACAGTCTTTTTGATTCTGCTAGGGGACGGTTATCTTCAGAGATAAATTACCACAATTTATTTATCTTCTTAGATAAATAACCACAACGCTGGACCTGTATTTTTTTTTATATTTTAAATTCTAAAATACATATATTATAATGTTGAGAAGTGAAGCGCACATACTTTACAGCATATATGTAATAAAAATAACTCCTATTCTACAGAGTATAAACTGGTCTTCACTACAGTGATAAATTGGTCTTCAGCAGAAAATACTAGCAAAATAAAAAAACGAAAAGCTTACATATTCAACACTTATTTCAATTCCATTTTTGTTTTGTAGGACATGAATACCATTTCTGCATTAAACTGCACATCTCTATGATTTTTCTATTGATTATCAGTAACCACAAAAATTCACCCAGTCAGTACAGGAAAAAGAACTTCGAAAAGTGCTCTTTATTTTGTGAGTAAATCACCATCTCTAACACTGTTTAGCCTTCCTTATATTGTCTCTTTACCACACTAAATAGCCAAGAAGATATTTACCACTCCAGTGTAGACCTAAGATCTCTGATGAGTACTAACCTCTCTGCACAACATTAACCTTTCTTAACCGGGCTCACTACACTGTCTTTCCAACTCAGTTCTGCAATCTTTTCCTTAAAAGAACTATACGTAGGCCTAACATTACAGCAGGAAAATGTTAGTGTCCATGCATCATGTGTGCACACAACATAACATCCTTAGGCTTCTATACAACAACAATACAGTTTTATAAGAACTGTAGTTAAGTATTAAGACTGCTAGGAAAAGCTGCGTGTGGATTCAATGACATTTACAGGATGAGCATCTATTATTTGGTACACACAAACTACTTGCATACACATCACACTGCGTGTGTTTGATTTTTGCCATATGCCTACAAGACTGTGCTTTAAAGTTTTATTTTCCAAACAATTTCTCAACAGCTCTGTGACAATTTCTGACCTGGTGCTCACTAGAGGAAAAGCAGCCGGACCTGTGGAGCCCTCCCCTGGACTCGGAGGGGCTGCTCATGGCCCCAGGGCAGCTGCCTGGTGTGCTGCCCCAGCCGTGCAAGTTGGGCCACCCTGTTCCTCTTCCAACACTGTTGTGACTTCCAGAGCAATGGAGCACTCGGAACAGCACCTGGAAACAGCAGCACCTTCTCCATACAGTGAAATCGTATGATTACCCAGTCCACCTCTAGCTAGTATTTGGACCATAACATTCACCAGAAACTGTGGTGAATGCAAATATGTAGATGTCTGCATATTCCTTCCCTGTCAGCCTGAAATACAGTCCCAAAAGTTTGTAGCAATCAGAGGCATTGTGTACAGGCTCAAAATAACAGGATTTAAAAAGAGTTTTTTTGACTATTGGTGACTAACATAGGGGGACATGAGTATGTCCCTTTTCTTCCTGCTTAGAAGATCCCCATACAAAAAGAATCAGTGTTTGGACCTTTTCACATCTCACAGAGTTTCATTTTCCCACTGAAGATTTGGTGACCAGTGCAAGCAATGATCAGTAGAGACATATGATCCATAGTGCTCATTTTGAAAATTCATAAAAAATAGTAAAATTGGGATTATGAAAAACTCAATATGAGAACTTTTCTTTGCTGATACATCAAATACATGAGACAGCGTAACAACTGTAAGGGCTTGCATTTCTAGCAGATTCTCCAATCACAGCATTCATACAGATTTTATAGGTAATTCTAACCCTTTTAACCCCCAAATCCCATCTGTAAAATATTTTAATGTCAAAGGGAATATTTTAGGAAGCTCTGTTCTTACATTCTTCAATCTAGTTTCACAAGCCTTCCTAATATGATACAATCTAAAGTAGGAAATGCAGGCTGCAGATTTACAGCCGATTACAACTGAGAATTTTCTCAACATCAAATACATCTTTGCAGTTCAGTCTGAGCAGAATATAGATAGAATATTTCTGTTGACATAAATGCACTAAATCTGTTTTAGAATATGTTCCAGGGAAAACATCAATTGAAAAATTGATATCAACTACAGTTGATTAATGTATGAATTGTTTCAGAGCTGCATGCAATCCCAGCAATATTTCTATTTCTTTACTTGAACCAGCTTGCCAATTATCATTATGCATAACTATGAAACTGGGACAAAATTTTGATGATGATGTTTACATCTTATCCAGTATGCACATAAATTTTGTCTACTATAAGGGGAAAAAAAAAAAAAGGCTGTCATTAAAGTGTCTTAGTGGTGTGTACAGAACAATACGTTCTGAGCAGCCAACAGCATTTTCAGGCATGTGCACAGACCCCATGACAAATCCTGTTACTCATGCGCAGTGGCTGACAGGCAAGAGTGATGCAAGCAGCGATACATAAAACACAGGAACACGGAGTGAACTCCAGATACTCTGTGCCTCTGCTATCACCTATACAGATTATCATCATAAATCAAGCTATTTTAACCCTATTTACTCAGTGTTTGGAAGGCGCAAAGGTTAAGAGCAGCTTGAAACAGCAGTGTTTGTAACTGTTGATTTGAATGCTGAATAGCTCTTTTAAAGACTCTATCTTTTACTATTCAGAATGTGCAAATGTATGGACTTTTGCCTGTACCTATGTTTGCAGAATGATTATTTTCCCATGGTGAAGACCGCTTAGTTCCCGGGATGAACACACAAGTTTCTTAATGGCACTGCACATTTGCAGCAAGGAATTTCAGTTTCTGCGTGCCCATTCATGCACCTCTAGCTGTCTTTGACACTGACCTGGCACTAAGATAAACTTAATTTGACCTTTTAAAAAAGCTATCCCAAATCCATGGTATTCTTTACTGACGCTACTGACGTAGCAGCAAGAACAGTAGTACCCTAGATGTTGAGCTCTAAAAGAAGGATTAGAGCTTCTGTTGAGTGTCATTACAAATATGATGCACTGTCTTTGGGAGCGAACACCTTGAGGGCATCATGAAAGATACAGATATAGAAGGAGTCAGGACTATACAGGTGGATAGAAGCACAAAGCAGAAAAACTGAATCTCCCACAGGGTACAACAGTAGCATTTTAAAATAGAAATATTTCAGTATGTACTTAGAAACATTCTGCGTTTCTGTTTTTTTCACATAAAGTCAACATTTTCTCTGGAGGAATATTTTCCCACACTGTTCTTACAACTCCCAACAGGTTTCCTAATACTGTTGAGAAAAATTATATTGCAGGTAACAATGACTTAAGTCTTCCAAAGGAAACATGTGAAATGTAACAAAAAGACTTCAGAAAGATCCACGAAAAAGTGTTTAAGGCCAAAAAAAAAAAAAAAAAAAAAAAAGCCTTGTAGCCAAGGGCTATACAGTCTATCAGGGAAACCAAAGTAGGGAAAAATATGTACATTTTGGTCAATCTTTAAAAGCTTTCTTTTCCTTCTCCATTTAACAACCTTTTACCAAAAGCTCTTGCAAATCCTTTTTGGCAGGGAATAGCATAATCACATTATGAGATTATTTTGACTGTAGTTTTCTATCTCAAATGAAATTATTTGCATAAGCAAAGTTATCCACTTTATTTAGCCATTACGAGGTAAAAACAAAAATGCTCTGGTTAGAGCAAGCAGCAGCGACATCTCCCCTTATGCCAGTAGGCAAGCCCTCCCCACGGACAGCACCTCTGGGGAAAGATCCACAAAGCAGGACAGGAACAGCCCAAGCAACAGCCTTTAATGCTCAGTGTATGGAGTCAAAAAACAGGCACAACGTGGAGAGGGCGGTTTCACAACCAGTAGCATCCTACGTAATTTTTCAAGCTCACACACAGTGCAGAATAAAAAGGACTGAACTGCTGTACTCTGGGTGAGTAAGAATGTGCACAAACTGTGCGAGTGCAAATAGACACAATACAGAGCTATCTCCATGCTGAAGAAACAGACAAACGTTTCCAGACGATCTAGCTTTAAGAACTCTATTCAGGCACCAATAAAAATATTAGATTGCTGGAAAGCCACTGTAAAACATAAAGCACCTGCTTAACATTACTGCTAATTGTGGGAGAAGGAAATGGGCCGGCAGAAATTGGCTGAAGATGATTAAATTTGATTATAGTGCAATACACAAAGTGATTCCAACCAATGATGGAAGTAGAAGGAAAATATGTACCAAAGCTATACATAACACAGAACCAGGTTTAATAAAAGGCAGGTATGGCAACACTATATGTGGTCAAAAATGCATTTAAAGGCTCATTCTGTCTCTTGTGTGTTGCACAAATTTACAGAAAGCACAGCAAAAAGAACCACAAAATCAAGAAATAAATTCACCTTGAAGTTTAATGTGGGCTGCGTGAATGTTTATATTGTACAGAGTGGTGGACGTTTTAGAGCTGGTGGGAAAAACACTCAGCCATGCCAGCAGCAGGAGAATGAAGTGCCTAAAGGGAGATAAATGGCAGTGCCTTTCCGTAGCTCTTGTACTGCTCTGTACAAATGCAGGTAGCCTTCATCGACAGGGTGCTCTAAATTTTCAGCAGAATGTGCACAGCTTCCCCCTAGCAAGTGGCCTCTTCTGCTCTAGGTGGCTCCCAGAGGCTGCTGGCACTGGAAGCACTACTTCCCTATTTCTCCCTCTTTTTCTTTGCACATTATTTTGCTCTAACAGTTGGGTTTTTTTCTCTTTTCCTTCCACAGAAGCTACTCAAACCAGATTACTTACTGGAGCTTTGCAGTTCATTATTTGCTCCTTCAACAGAATACTTCTTAGTAAAAACTTTACCTCCTGTGCATATCCTCTGATGGTGCCTATAGCACAGCCTTCTTGTCTGACTTCTGAGCTGTTTTAGGGTACAGGCACAGCAAAGAGAGATGGGCTTAAACTTTCATATTATTTGCTCTTCCAGCTAGTCACCCCGATACACACTGGACCCTCCTTGCAATTGCTGCCACCTAGACCACACTGAATACCATACATACATTCAGCATGCTAGCCTCTATATTGCTTTCTCAGAATATCCTACACCTGAGTCTGCCCTTGCTAATGGCAAGCAAAACTGCCATTCACTGGCATTCTTCTGCTCAGGAATTCATCTTGCTACCATTTCTCCTTCGTGTTCAGTCAGATGGAGAACCGCTTGCGCCAGGGTCTTGCTGTTTTCTGCATGATCCCTAATTCCTCAAACATGCTTTGGCTTTCTGAAAAGTTTTTAAATGCCCAGTGTTGCTATCTGCTACACAGGGTAGCAAGGTGTTACTCAGTTTTAATGCTGGAACAGTATACATGTGGTTTAGTATCACCTAAGCGCAGCCTACTTCCAAGCACCTGGAGCAGACTTATATAGGACAACCAGGACACTTGTGCAGGCTGACCTCTGGACACGGGGCGAGAGTTCTGCTGTTAAAAACATAACTCTGTGTAACAAAGTATGTGAAAACCCCGTATCTAACTCAAACTGCATTGAACAGAACAGCAGAAGAAGAATTAGACGAGATAAAACCTGGTTAAGGTACTGGGACTTCTATTTCCTCAAGAGACAAAGTTTTTTAAACAAGTAGTACAGGGACTCTGTTCATATCTCACCTGAAAAGCCACAAGCCTAACAGTGCACACTGACTACATCATTGGCTCAGAAACGATTCAGAAGCAAGGGGGCCATCTGCTGAATTCCCAGCACCGACTCCTGCTGTATCCTGAAAGATTTTCTTTGGAAGTTTTACAGCCGAGTCCTTGTCAGCGCCAGCTTTGTTGGGCTTGTGAAATGTGACAGAATAACCCTCTGAGCAGGTGTGGCCACAGGTGAATACTACAGTACCTCTGCCACGACTGCATGAATTACAACCAGTGCACTAATCAATGTAATTTACTCAGGGCTCAAAAACTCTAGTAGACAATATCTTTAATCTAAAATAAATGCAAGTTATCTGCATCTGCACCATAATGTATTTCAATAAGAAGAGATAAATTCTCAGAGTTAAAAAGCTCCCTACCACTTCCTCATGAGATATTTAAGAGTATACTTTGTTTGCAGATAAAATCAAAAAAACTTCAAAACAGAATCAGTTCTCTGCAATAAGTAGCTCCCTCCCTCCTCTCCCTGTCCTTTTCCCTCAGTAACGCTGGCATCCGGCTCAAGCTCAATATTCCCTTTCCAGTGCAATTCGATTATGACACCATTGGTACACGATGCAGTGGTGACTACTTCTAACTTAAATCCACTCTTTCTGATTTCATTACCATTACCTTCAGATCCAAACTTCAAAGCATTCAAAGCTAGTTCCTTTTCCAAGGTGTGGAAGTAGGCAAAGGCAAGGTGGAAGCCTAAGAAGATTTTATGACAATTTTACCATGCAACTTCACTTTCATACACACAAATGAGGTGCACGGTCTTAGTAGTCTTACATTTCTTCTTGTTCTTACTACTGCCACAGCTAAAGGTCTCTGCATACATGAAGAAGAACTGGTCCTGTTTGTGACAAAATAATAATAAAGTATGCTAAATAAATACTATGAAATCATCCAGACTCAAAAATCCTTGTCCACAGAGCCATAAAATTTGATAAAGGTATTTAAAGTATTCACCACCATTCTCATTTCTGAAAGCACAGTCTTAAGTCTACTGACATTTCATGGTCTGTTAATATAGAACACTTTAAATATAGAAAGGTACACAGTATACATTAAAGACTATGTAGACTCATGCGTGAGATAGTTCATAGTGCACAAATATAGGACTGGTTAATGCTACAAATTATAAAATTGACTATTCAAGATTACTTCTACGTTTGGCATTTAAAAATGACTACAAGACATAGCCTGTACCTTTCCAAGCTATAATTGGGAGGTATTTAATAAAAGCATAATCACAGAGAACACAAATAAATGTCAGTTCCTTAAGGCTCCCTTCCTAAAAGCTTAACTCCTAGTTTATTTCAAAACAAATTGAAAAGAGTGTTTTTTCAAATGTGTGTTAAAAAGTATGTATGAATGTGGGTACCTCAATTAGTACCACATTTTAATAAGCATGACTCTTTCCTCCATAATGTAAAAATGTATCCATTTTTTTCTGCCTCTTCCAAATTTCATACACTTTGATATACCAGAAGGATGTGGTCTAAGTTTGTAAGCACATGTAGCTCAATCTGGAGAATCACTGCTTCCAATATTTAATAGCATAGTATTATCTAGTTTGCCAAGTATCTCATTACACCATCCCTCTTACACACCCAAGCAAAAACAAGGGACAGTATATGTAAAAGTAGTATCAGAAGTTAAATGCTAGACACTTAAAAGTAACAGTTTTAGAGCCAGAGTTATCAACACCAATAAAAAGTAAATTTATCAGGTTCTTGTATTCGCATAAACTGCCAACTGCACAGGACTTAGATACTAGCATCTCAGAAGCCTAACTAACTTCAAAGAGTGGCCACTAAAAAGGATAAGGAGAAAACTGAGTTTATTTTCAACTTTCTTTTTATTATTCTGTTTTTTTCCCTTTCCCACTAAATTGAAGACAGTTGGCCTCATACAAAGATGCTTCATTTTTAAGGAATTTTTAAGTTTTTTAGCAAACTCTAAGCTTTTTTTCACCTTTGTTTCTATACAGAAGCATTCTTTAGCAAGATAAAAATGCAACTTTCCTTTTTTCTCTATTTTTTTGGCTAATTTCAACAAAAATTTCAACCTCTTCCAGAACTCAAAAATTATGATCTTTTAATCAAGTCAGACAACTACATTTATTTCATTAAGCGCTTAGGTTGAGGGGGTGGTGCATATACTCATTAGACAGCTGGAAAGAGAAGGAAACTGGGAAGCGAAGGATAATAGATTTGTGCCATACCACCGTTTCAAGAGATAACACTTCTATTATCTGTAAGATAAAAGGGAAATTACCCTCACATCTTCTGATACTTCTGCCTGTCATGAACATCAGCTGTTAAGGTGCTATTAAATACGAAGTATTTGCAATCAAGCTTCTTCCCACTTTGGCTCTTTGAAATCCTTTTTATACCTATAGTAGCAGGCAGAAATCGCATTTAACATCCGCTCTTGGCCTCTCCTGTGTTTCAGAGGGGTCCCCACGCCAGATCCACAGGTCAGGGCGCCTCGGCACAGCTCGGCGTCTGACTGATGGCACCTACAGCTCCGTTTTATTATATATAAATACCGCCCAACAAGCAAGGAGCCTGTAGGTGCCGTATCAGACTCCTGCGGCGATTTCAGGAGCACAGGGAAGCATCTGTCCCGTCACTTCAACCTGTCGTTAAGGGCCAAGCGCAGAGCAGCGCTCTAGTCGCTGCAGGTCGCGCCGGGCGCCTCGGGCCCTGCCTGCGGGGCAGGACACGGCCCCGCGCCCCGGTGCGGCTCCCTGGCTGGCGAAGTCACCTCGAAGTCACCCGCGCCTCTGCCCTCGGGGCGCTCGCGCCCTCCGCGCCCCGCGGGGAGAGAGATGGCGGCTCCCCTCAAGCACCCCCCGCTGCCCTCCGCGCCGCGGGGAGATGGCGGCTGCCCTCAGGGGTCCCCGCTGCCCTCCGCGCGCCGCGCGGGGAGATGGCGGCTGCCCTCAGGGGTCCCCGCCGCCCTCCGCGCGCCGCGGGGAGATGGCGGCTCCGCGCGGGGCGGCCCCGGCCCGCGCAGGGACGCGGGGCTCCCTCGGGACGCGCTGCCCGCCCGCGCTGCTGCCGTCCGGCGCCGTCCGTGGTGCTAACCGCCCCGAGCAAACTTCTCGCGGAACTCTGCCTCCTTTTCGGTCGCCACAGGTAGTTTACTAAAGCGCAAGTTCTTTTTTTTCTTTTTTTCCCCCTCTTTATTTTTGGGGCCGGGAACAGCAGGTCGGTCGTTCTCCCTCCTCCGTCGCGTCAAAGCCGCGGACAAGCCACTAAAGCGGGACACCCGGAGCAGCCACCAGCACCGCACCTTCCCCCCTGGCAGCCTCCAACTTTTTTAATTTTTTTATTTTTCCGCACGGCGTCAGAAATAACCTTTCCCTTCGCCACAAGCCTGAGACGCGAGGCAGGAAATAAAAATAAAGCAAACAAAAATAAACACAGAAAAAAAAAAAAAAACATTTAAAAAGAAGCCCCAGACAAGGCAGCAACCCACTTCCCTGCGCCGCGTCCGCAGCCCCGGCTCCCACAGACACCGAAACTTTCCCGCGCCGCGCAGCGAGGCAGCCCCCGCGCGCAGCCCCGCGCCCGCGCCCGCTCCCGCCGCGCGGGGGGACGGCAGCCACGAGACGGGGGGCAGTTACCGGCGAGCGAGCGCCCTTCTTGCAGAGCGGTCCCCTGAAGACGCCCTTAATGCCGCGGTAGTGGCCGTTGCTGAGGTGCCGGGAGCTGATGACCAGGTAGCACGCCATGCGGCTGCGGGCGGCCGCCGTGCTACCCCCGCCGGGGCGGCGGGCAGCATGAAGGAGCGGGCGGAACCGCAGCGGCGCTCTCGCCCCCGGCCCGTCTCATCCGGCGGCCGGGTTGGTGCCGCCGGCAGCAGCAGGGCGCGCGCGGGGCGGCAGCAGCAGCAGCGGCGGCGGCGGCGGCAGCCCGAGCGCGGCGGCGGGAGCGCCGAGGCCAGTCCGCATGCTGCTCCGCGGGTGGCAGGCGGCCCCGGCGGGGAGACGGCGAGAGCGCAACTGGCAGCGGCCGCGGGCGCGACGGCC
>JAVCKT010013924.1:0-13767 GCA_032273925.1 Rhynchotus rufescens
TGTGAGAGAATGTACAGAACAATTCACACAGTATTTTGCCTTCGTGTCACAGAGGACACGGATTGTAATTGCCATTGTACCCAACTCCAAACACAGGATGTCGGTCCCCTCTGTGTGCAGCCGCCACCAGCAACACTTCACAGGACAGAGGAAAGCAGAGGCTAAAGAAAAGGATTTTAAATGAATTTTTTTTTAAATGAAAGAAAACAAAACCTCAAGCAAGCCTTGCTAAACTGAAGCCCATTAAGGAGAAAAGATTAAGACAACATGACTATGTTTTCCCCCCATTGTTAAACGTAAACGAAGCCAACAGTCCAAAAGTCGGGGAGGACGGTGGAGGGAAGTCCTGGATGACTGCTGCATTCTTTACCACGTCCCCTCTCCATCCTGGCAAGCTGGAACATCGATGCAGTTCTCATGCCAGCTCCCAAGTAAACAACACGTACTTCCTGCCTATCTCTAATCTCGGCAGCAATGTGTGTGAAGGGAGAGTGGTGAGTGATCCGCGGCTCGCACCAGGTATCCTGTTTTGACAAGGGTGTTTGTCCTTTGACCGACACACCGCACAGGCTTTTCTCGGCATTGCTGTGGCGTGGTTTTTGGGAAAGGCCTAATTAAGTCTTTTGGGAAAGATTTCATTTGGATTACTAAGGAGTTGAGAGGGCCAGAGGTAACAATTAAAAATAACCAAAAAAGAGAACTGCACTGATAAAATGGGTTTTGCGCTCAACATTTCAAATTACAGCTAATTAAAGACCTCTAATTAATATTTATGCTATATATTTATTTCCCAAAATGTGGCTGAAAACCAAGTTTTAAATTTTAGTTTAAATTTGCTTCCAGAGCTTTTGGGAGAGCTAATTGAAATGTTTTGCTAATTGAGCTATCTCAAATGTGAGCATCTAGCTCACTGAATAAGCAGAGCAGCTCTGAAATTTTTCAGCAAACCACTTTTGCTTTGGAAAATGCCTGTTAATGAAAAACAAACAAGCAAACAAAAAAGTGTAACTAATGCTTCCAGTGGAACTTTTGCTGGCAACAGCTCACAAATTTAGAAAAAAAATCTGAAACAAATTTTTTAAAAAAGTGCCACCTCGATCATCGTAATTAATTATTTGGTACTTGGATGAGATGCCATTCAAACCACATCTGGTCTCCTATCTCCCAACTGAATAGTCTATTCTATGGAGTAAAGAGCAATCTTTCATCAGCCTCAGCGAGTCCTTAGCTACCCTGAGCTAAAGAGTCCTCAAAACAGTTTTCAAAATGAATAAACTCATGGGGAACCTGGGCCTGCCCGAAACATATCACTTGTCATTTGTGAATTTCAATTTATTAACTTGAATTCAACACAGCTATAGCTTTCACTCAGGATAAATACCAATGGCATCATGTCAGAGAAAGAGGGGACCAAAAGAAGGCAAGTTGCTTGTCTCAAAGGCATTGGAAGGACCGAAGCAAGCACTGGGAAGAGAGGGCATCTAGAAACCTACAATACTGACAGATCTACTGTGTCCAATAGCCACAATATTTAATCTTTCTCCATCTAGTGTTATCCACTTAGTACTTTTTCTGACAAAAACTATTATTCAAAATGTAAGGGCTTTCAGTTAGCTGCAGAACCTGTTGACAGTGTTCAACGTTCAGGAAAAAAAGCCCTATTTCCTCAAAACTAAAATATCGAAATAGATAAAAAATTCTAAGAACTCTCATGTTTTCTATCTTAAAAGAAAAACAGCTCATATTTCCTTGTTTTCTTTTGAAGAACTGTATCTCTGAATCCAGTAAAACTGTCAAACCTAGAACTGTCTAGTCAACAGAGGAAAAACCACAGTCATACAGCCCTCTTCATTTCCAGGCCTTTGCACAGGGGTAACTTTAAGCTGAGTCTACCCAATCACTTTATCATTCTAGAGTTTTTGCACATAACTTTCCTTGCATTTGGAACCCCACAAAACCAATGACTTGTGAACGTTATAGAAATTTTAGGTCCTAAATTTCTAAAGTACCTTTTTTTTTTTTTTGAAAAGCACATCTCCATACACATATTTTCCATCAGTCCCTTTTCCTGTATGGCAGAGTAAAGGCAACCTGGAGGCACAATTTCTTCTTACCATTTTAGGGCATTAGCATTTAATGGCAGACCATTTAAGCCTGAATTATCAGGGAGGACTATGCAGCAAATGTAGAGACTGACAGAGATCTCACATATTGTCACGAACTGAGTGAGTCAACGAACAGAAGTCCTCAAACACCATTAGTTTTATTTTTGTTTGCTTGTTTGTTTTTTAACACAAAAATCGAGTTCCCTGCTGCAATGGATAGTGATTTCAGGAGTGCTTCTGAGCACAGTGCTCAAGTAAAGACCACTGGAGGGAACTAGTCAAAAGGATTTACTCAGAAATTATCTGGTGTGAGCTGAATATATTAGAAATAATGAATCATTGCAAGCTGATGCCTTAGAATACTAAATCCTCATTTTAGTTAAATATACTGGAGCTGCACAGGAATGATCTTGGAAGGTAATGAAAAGCAAAATAATGACAGATTAGCCAGTTCACTAACTTCACTGATTAAAATCTTTCTCCATAATGAGCAAGCCAAATTAAGTGGAAGTGTGAGGTAAAAATATAAAATGTACTTTTTTCTCATTGAAATTTTAAGTACTGCAGTAATTTTATGAACATGCTTCAGGTCCAACACCCAGAAATGTAACCTGAAGTCTCTCCCTCCATATTACTCAGGATACGATGATGTTGCAGTGATAAGGGCTAAATGTGTTTGACAAGGAAGTCTCACAGTACTGAATTTCTCAAGTGTGACTTTCTAGCCAAAACTTACAGTTAATCCCATAGCTGCAGCAAATCAATAGAGAGAAAGAAGGATTTTAATCAGGCAGAGCTTTCATGTATTAACTTTCACATGTTCTATAAAGAGCACCTTGGAAACACAGAACAGAGAAACTCCAGCCCTGGGTGCAATCTAAGTATTACTTTTAATTTCTATTTAACACACACAAATGCAACTAATTAGCTGAATTGGGAAGTAAAATGACCATCCGAATTCCCACTAAAGAAATATATATTTTTCTAGAAAATGCAACGTAATCCTAGAATTGCTTGAAAATGTCTGAGGCTCCAAACTCTCAGGAATCTCTTATGGCTCTTACACCCTGCCTGGCCTGTATACAAACTGCCTGCTAAGATTTGTAAAACTACTGACCCAAATGCATCGTTTATTATTCTACAGCCTCCAACTGGTCATATTTTAATTTCATTTACACTGCTGTCGGTCTGAATAAATTAACTGGACGGCATCTTGACATTTTTTAAGGCAAGAACAAATCTCCCATTTACTTCACTGAGACTGGGAGCTCTCTCTAAATTCAGTGGAGTGATCCAGCTCATCGCAATGCTATCGGCTCAGTGTCTAGCCTTTTATATCCTGGGGTTACAGCATAAATAAGGCAACAATTAGAGATGCAAAACAAGTTTCAGTATCAATCTTGGAAGCAGAATGTGTCACTCTAGGAAAATAGAAATGTGAATCCCAAATGACTTAAGCAGATCCTGCCAAAGGGGTTCTGTAACATTTCGCTAATGGAAAAGTGAATTTTAGATGGTAGGCATAATTAGAAAATTACAACAACACTTGAAGCCATGTGACTGACTTATATACAGCATAACTTCAAATATGTTCAATTGTTAATTCCTTTTAAAGGTCTTCAGCAAGAAAGCATTGGTCATTTTTTTCCAGGGGTCTCCTAGATAATAACAAATATGTGGAGACAACTCTGTAGATTCTCCTTCTTTTAAAATTATTTTGCCCACAGTCTTCTGTTAAACACAGAAGTCTGAAAAAACATCATGCATTCCTATTTTCCAGTACCCATTATGGAAATTATCCAGGGTTGTTTTAGGATTCAATAGAGAGCAAAGTATTTTAAGAAGGAAACTAAAGCAAATCAGTGCCTCTTTGTTAGTCAAATTGATATTTCTGCCTATTTCCATGAAATCTAGCCAGAAACAAAACTAGCCTCGAGGTGGGCAAGCATGGTTGCTTGCCATGCAAAAGAACAGCACCTCCAAAATTTCCACTATCTGGTAAAATACTCTTTCACTGAAAGATTGCTCTAGGCTGTTAACTAAAGGGCTAATTTCTGAGTGTAGGACATTTACAGAGACTTTACTATGCATTTTTAGTTTATGATTTGGACTGCATGCATGCACAGAGGAGAAAGATTTCCCTTGGTGCCTTGTACAGGGTGCAGTGTGACTGTGTTTGCCCCCTATCCCATCAAAGCATATGGGCAAACGTGGCAGGAGAGCTCACCAGCTGAGCTGCTCTGGCATCTTCATCCGAATTAACTGCCAGTACAGGCCAACCTGCAACAAATCTCAAGCAAGAAACAGGTGGCATGGGGTCTTTCTAAGGCACAGTGCCTTTTGGGGCCACTTTTGCTCAAATTCGAGCCTCAAGGCTACAATCTCATCTCTCTTTATTATTATTATTAGTATTCAATCTGCTTTTAAAGTAATATCAGTAGTCACATATGTTACAAGAAAGTTTTCTTTTTTTTCCTGAGTTCTACCATACAAATATAAAATAGACACTAAAACATCGGCTCTAATAAAGCAATAACATAATAAATATTATAGGTGAATGAGCCCTAGTTTTGATTGATATCGGAAATACCCCAAATACGCCAAAAGTAATAGAGGTATATATATGACTGAAAAACACTGTGAAATGGAGTAATTTATAGGAATAAGTGTGACAACATGTCTACCTGTAAACCAGTTTACATTGCCTTTAAGATTGTAATTACATTTCTCAGTAGAAAGTATCTCAGAGAAGGAAGAGCCTTAATCAACCCAAGAAGATATCTTCCATAACAAAGCCTGGCAGTCATGTAGATTCTGAGGGAAATACAGTGTGAGCCTTACAGTTGGATTGGTAAGGAAGTAAAAATGGTCAAGCTGCAGATACAGCAAAGCAGCTTCTCTACCTCCCTCTGTATGACTACAGATACATCTGTCTCATGGGTAAATACAAAACCATACTTAGATTTCTCTTCTATGTAACATTTTTTAAGCTAGGAGATCAATGCTGTTACAGTCTTCACGTTTTTATGTTTTCCTCTTTTCTGTTGTGCACTGGAGTCCTTATTTGTTCTTCTACAGACCCCTTTCTGTATCTGTATGTGTGCCCTGTCTGCAGTCCCACAGAGTTTGTACTTCTCTTTCCAGTGGATGCTACGTGTGAAAACGCTTTAAGTGCCCTCTAGTGACTGGACCTCGCACGAAACTTAGGGCTCGATGCAGCCGTCTGTCCAACTCTTGGAAGGCCCCAGCAAGAGCGACAAGGTGCGTGCGATGCGTTGTTGGCATCATCCTTTCCCTTCCCAACTTCTGATTCTCCTATTAGCATGACCAGCCTCTCACACCACCACACTGCCCACCGGCTGTAGGGTAGGGATCATCCACCTGGTAGCTTTACATAAACTCACTTCAAAATAAATATAATATTGTTAGTATTTTTTATGTTCTCTATTTGCAGTCTACAAAGAGGAGACATAGAAGATAGACGTTAAACTGATGGGAAACCATGTATGTCTATTAGTCCATTTGGGGCCTACCTAAAAACAGAAGAAAAGAAAACAAGAAAGAAGTAATAATAATCTATCAGTAGTTTAATAAAGTCTTTTCAGCTATGTTTCATTATTCCCTTTAAGAGAAAAATGGTAGACAAGAAATGTAGTAGTAGCAGTGAAGGTAAGGTTTCCATTTGATTACTCAGTGTGGAAAATTGATTGTAAAAATTATGCTCTTTGAATCATTTTAGACTTTGAACACTTGAATCATATAACAAAACCATAGGCCAAAAACTTATTCTCAGGAATATAGTATTTATTTATCTAAGCTTATTAATCTAGAATCTTAGCCACTGGCAACAGAGAACCATATAATATGATACACGAAAGTTCTAAACTCAAGACATCTTGAAAAGTGAACAAAAATTTTAATCAGAAAAATATGAAGAAAAAAGCACAGGTTTAGGTTAAACTTTAAAAAATCTGCAGTGGCACCTGGAAATACATTACTCTTTTTAGGTTACAAGGAGTTTTTCTATTCAAATCAACTGGTAAGATAAGGATAACAAGCAATATCACAGACACATTTTGGATCTCTTAAAAGACAGCCTGGTATGTGGGTTTGTAAAAGAAATCTGACCCAGGCATGAAGCCAACCTTCTAAGATCTCCTGAAAGTACAGGTCTTAGGGAAATAACAAAAGATATTCCACCTGCTACGTCCAGCCTAGGCAAACCAATTTGTCTCTCATCTACCAGGTGTTTCCTTCCAATAAATACCACTGTTCAAAACAGCAAAGTAAAACAGGGAGACATACTCATGTCTAGCAGTTGTTTTATAGCAGCCTGAGTTTAATTAAGACTTTCATAGGTTTAGAGATTAAAGCCAGCTCAAGTTCTGGGAGGCGTAAAGAATGGAGAGAAATTTGAAAAATCATCAATTCTGGTGAATTCTGGGGTTTTCATATTTATAGGTAATAACCTATAAAGAGTGTCTTTGGACACTCTTGAGGGGCCTAGTAATGTTCTAGACTGAAAACTGCTAATAAGGCCATAATGCTTTAATCAAAGGATCCCACTCTACTTTTTTTCCCCTAAGTAGTTAGTAGTTGTTGAGTAATTTGTGAGGCAGAAAACTGTCTTTGCAAAGTGTTTCACACAACATCTGCCTCCTTTACACACTTAAGTTTTCACCAGTTATAACAATAAATACCCATCCTTGTGTGGATGTCCTTGAAAAAATCTTTAGTGTATACTTCAGTAAATCAAGACAGCTCAGCAAAAAAAAAAAATTGCAAGCCGCCACAGCTGCCTGCTTAAAATTATACTAGACATAAAAGTTTGAATGTTTGTTGAGAGAAAATAGGTCTATTGAAAGCCAACACACAATGTGAAAACGGATCCTGTACAGGTGTGACTGTTTTATGCCTTACTGCTGGTGCTCAAAGTTTTGCTACTTCCCTTCCTTCTACGTCAAACATTTTTACCCTCAAACCATTGATCATGTAATATTTCTATTTGTATTCTTTTTTTCCTTGCTATCCCTTTTATCTCTTGTCAGAGTCCCTCTTAAAATTTCACTTGTGATCTTATTTTCTGGATTTTCTGTTTTTCCCAATCTCCTCCTCCCTTTGCACAACACATAAGATAACAAACATGTTATCTTGATGCCTTCTTAAAACACAAACATTTCAAAAACCATATTAAACTTCTATATAAGATTGGAGAACAAAACTTAAAAACGTGCAAAAATTCCTCTGGTCTATTCCTTCTGAAAGCCTCCCAAGAGTGCCTTTGAACAGGGATGCTTTATTGCTGCTGCATTGGAGCAGGGTGTTTTTTACGTTGGTTTTGTTTTTCAAGTTTGCCTCAGAGAAACTCTCTGAAATACTTTCCACCCCTCTTGAAGGTCTCTCAGAAATAATCTTTCAGCACTACCAATTTCCCTTAAGCAGCAGGACAAGTTTGCCTGCCAGCGAGCCAGTTCTTTGTCAGAATGAAGAGTTTCTCATCAGTAAAGGCAACGTCTTCAATACTGCATTTCAGTCTCTGCAGTAATAACATAGCACTACCATTGACTTGAAAATAATTAGACAGCAGTATCATCGGTATTTTCTTCATTGCCAGCACAGCTCTTCAAAGCAATAATTCATCTCTCTCCAGGAATATCAAGCTCTTCAATTGAATAATGACAGACTTGAGCAAATATCAGCCTAGCTCTCAGCAGCAAGATTCTTACTGCTGAAACCTGTAATCCAGTTTTCTTATGTAGTAATCCAGTGATTTTAGAACTACAATCAAATCCTCCACAAAAGGGATATAAATGTGTGCAATTAAAGCGGAGTAGCTGAGATCAAAGCTTCTGAGGACAGCCTTTTCCTCTCAGCACACACTCCAACTCAGTCAGCAATTCCCAAACTTTCCCCATGTTACTATTACCCCGAAGAAGACAGTTCGCTCATTCAAATCAATTCCAACCACCAGATACTTTCTCAGTGGTCAGAGTTGAATAGCAACACTGTCAGGTCTTTGACAGTCTTTGAGGGGAAGGTCTTTTGCCTCTGAAGTGGTCAGAAACAGCCTGCACCATTTCTCATCACAAAAGACCACTTCACCAAACTCCAACACACAGTCTCCTCCATAGAGCTCTGTCTTAGATTTGTCTGGTAGTTGCAGCCCTCCCAGCTCATTATTTTCATGACTAAGATCCCCTAGGGCCTCTCCACTTCCCTGCTGATGAACAACTCACTTCTACACTTGGCTCAGAGAGGATCCGTTCCCTATCCTTCCTCTGGAGATTGCTCTGCCCTTTTTCCTCTGTTCTTGCTCCAGTTCCTCACCATTATCAGCCTTGGCTGCTTGCCAGTTAATGCTAGGCAGAACCCTCTGAAACTTGTCAGTTTTAATTATTAGAATCTTGGGGGGAAAATAAAATTAAAAAAGAGTTCTTAATGTTCTCTATTTCACATTTTTTTCTCCATTTCTGAACCTTTGAGGTACCACCTCAAAGTATACAATATGCAAAGAAGCTTGTTTAGGTTGGATTCATACAGCTCTCATTCATTCTGAATAAACTTCTTTTTTTCCCCACCCTACTTCCTGATGAGCAGAACCAATCAGGAGATTGTCTTTGAATACTTCCTCACCAACGGGAATATCAATGGAAAGAGATCTGCCTCACTCTTGCAGCTCTTGAAGAAAAGGGATTTGTTCTTTGTTTTTCCAGCATACTCCCAGAATGACAGTGTCCCTAAAAGTACTGAGTCATGGGCAGGAATGGTTTCAGTTGAGGCAGCTAAGCAGGCTAGTATAATGCTCACTCCTTCTTACCCCTCTGCATGGAGGCTGAAACTCAGGTGCTGGGGTGCATTTGCAGTGCAAACTTGCATTGGCTGAAGAGCTAATTTCTGAGAGATTTGCCATTCACCTATGCAGGACTGGTTATTCTGTTAGCCATTCCCCAAATGCTCTCACAAACCAAAAAAGTTTGTGAGAACATTCTCACCTTAGGTAAGAAATTCACTGTTGGACTTTGTAAGTTTACATAGTACACCAACCCTAGTCTAAGCTAAAGCAAAGCAAAGAGTTCTACTCACTGAGGAAGGTTAAAAGAAACTTTAGAGCAGTTCTCAATCTTTGTTTCTAGCATACAAATCTTGAAACGTAATTAAAACTTAGCAAAACTTCAAAATGATACTTAAACATAGTGGGAAAAAAATGGAGCAGCTGTTTAATTCACATATAGCTCAGAAGTTTAGGATGCTTGCTGAAAGCCAAACAGAAAAGATAACAGTGTCATAACAACAGAAAAATATGATGAAAATGTCTCCTACCTCCACAAGCTAAACGTTTTTATATCAGTCATTCCACCAACAGTTCACTAAAACCAATGGTAAATAAATATAGAAATGGCAGATGAACTTTGATTGAAGTCATTAGACGATTCGGAAATGAGTTAAGTTGTGGAAAAAAAGCAGCGTGGAACTCTAAATTCATAAAATCCAAATTGCTTATCATTTTATTGCATTAGTGACTAATGAGAATGTAGGTGGGAGGAAAGTCTGGGAAATATTAACAGAAAAAAAAGGTAAGACGTTGCTAAAAATATTATAGGCTCCAATACCAATTTTTTTTTTTTATTTTGTGGTAAATTATATAACTCATTATATAGCTCACTTAGTATTAAGACTCAATCAAGATATCAAATGAAGATGAAACGCACAACTGCAGGACACATAATCAACCTTTCTCATTTACTCAATTATTCAAAGACTACTTTCCTCTTAAGTACTCTGCTGTTTATTCTCATATGTGCTCTCCTTCTTCCACTAACATCTTATACTAATGGTAGCTTAACTTGTGAGTTTTCTTTTAAGAAATAAGATCTGGAATATAAGGTTTCTGAAAGAAATTTACAGTCACCTTTCTGTAGAATACCTCCTACTTCAACAAGAAGAGTCATAGGAGGCCACTCTGTTTCTACGTCCAAAAGAGGTTATTTTTCTACTGCTTTTGAGTGTTCTCAAACTAATTACTGTCAAAATAATCCTTGTTCATAACAAGTTTCTGTAACTGCTTTATATTGACTTCAAAAAAGATACATAGATAATGAGATATAATTGTCTAATACCCATTCTTTGACAAACGAGTGTTTATAGCCATTACAATCTGCACAACTGAAACATGGCTTTGTATCTTCAAATTTCCTCCCCAAATTACATCTCAACAGCCTGCACTCTGTCCCTCAGTCTCCTCTGCTACTTTTTTAGTATACGCATTACACTGCATATTTTAGTATATGCATTACACTGTTCTGTCTCTCTGCAACTGCTTAGTTTTGCCACAACTAATACTTCATCATGAAATAAAGCTTAGCCAGGAGTTTTCCACCTAACACACTTAGAGCAGTATTCCTTCTTAATGGTAAAAGTATGAGAAAATTGGTTTAGGGTTTAGATTAGGCATAATTTAGGGTTTTGATCTATCCTTATCGAAACAAAAATTAGGTTAAGGGGAGTAGAAGCTCTGCCAGTAGCATTTACTCTTCCATTGTCTCAACTATATTAATTAAATTTTATTCAGAGAATACAAGCATTTTATAGAACAGCCAGTAGAAATTAGACAAAGAATTAAGACAATGGTAGAAACTACCATTATTTCATTACTCTGAAAAAATAGGGGTATTCTAGGTAAAATTGGAATATCTGAGAAGCATTAAGAATTAATTCTTCTTTCACAGAGGCATCTGGAATGTAGTAGAAAAATAGAGCAAAGCAGCAGCAAGACATTGCAACAGAAGTCTAGAAGACATCGAAGAATAGGGAAAAATAAATAGCTAATATCTTTACCACAAAGACAGCACTGCAGAATACTTAAGCTACTCTATTTCAGATGTTCTTATTTTTTGGTAAGCCAAGTTAAAACATAGTAAAATGATGAGAAAAAATAAAAAGTAAAAATTCAGTTTAATCATCACGTTCATTTTTGCACAGAAAAACCACAACCAATCCCTTTCATGAAAGAGTGACTTGACTGTTTCTCAGATAAATTTATTAGCTCTCAGTTGTAGGTGGCACTACAGTCATATCTTTCTGATTCACATTAAGGTGGACCACAGAAAAACTTATTAAATAGTTGCACTAACTAGTGACTCACATGTTCATCACTGGAAATTTTGATGCTAATCACGAGGATAAACACAAATGTTCTGTAAGATATTCTGAAGCCACAGTTAGTCAGTAGAAGGTGAAAACAAAATCTTGA
Organism: Rhynchotus rufescens; assembly: GCA_032273925.1. Classification (NCBI taxonomy): domain Eukaryota; kingdom Metazoa; phylum Chordata; class Aves; order Tinamiformes; family Tinamidae; genus Rhynchotus; species Rhynchotus rufescens. The sequence continues at coordinate 11,356 of JAVCKT010013924.1, forward strand.
CAACTTTCTGCTGGAATGGCATTAAGGTATCACTGGTGGTAAATCCCCAGCTCCTTAAAGCTGACTGCAGAGAACGTGCAGCTGTGAGAGTGACTTGCACATGAAATGACAGGTAATCAAGGAGAAGCATGAAGATGGCAGTGTAGTTTGCTGCATTTGCATATTCTAATCAGAACAGAGACCAGCAACTTCATAAACTTGCTGTCAACAAGGAATTCTAGATATTTTTTCAGCCAACATGTAATTTTTAAGACTGATCATAATGTTAAAATGTAAACTTGTTCCTGCAAAAGCAGAGTACTTTCAATTCCTCTAAAGGAGCTTCTCATTTCGAAGGCAAATGACTTAATACCTGGTAGTTTTTGCAGCCTTACCCTATGCATTAGGAGAATTAGCTACTAGTGATAGTTTTAGGACAGGACCTTATGGCATATCACACATAAGGCAAACATTGAAAAGATGCACTTTTCCCAAATTAGCTTGCAATCCAAACTGAAAAGTTTGAAATGGGAGCCATACATGATAAACAGCAAGTGTCCAAGAAGATAACAAGATGATAAACTAGATATTTTTAGAAAGACACGCTTTCTTAAAGTCACACATGAAATTCATCAGTGGACAAAGGTTGGTCTCCTACTTATATTGCTCTAACTACACATATATTGAGCTATAGCAAATCAAATAAGGGATGTAGTGACCTGTCAGTGAAGAGCTGCAGTACATGATGTTTAGGTGACGGAAGCAGTCCCTCGGGATTAAGATCCTCTCCTGGGAATAGATGCTTATGAAGTGCCCTTTTGAGTAGGTGAGCGGGGTTCATTTTTGAGGATGCGCTGCCCAAGGAAGGGGTATCAGCTCCTCTACTTCAAGTGACGGCCTAATTTAGTAAACATGTCACTCATAGAAAACTTTCAGGCTCCTAGAAAAAAGCCTAGCGAGGCAAAGTGTGCATGAGATGGGGAGGATGCTTTAGCCTTTTGGTTGCTACCCATGCCGAAAGGAATATAGTGAACTAGGAGGGCCGCGGAGGGGCCAGACAAGTTGCTGCCCTTCCTCTTAAGGCTCCGTGTATGTTTAAACTGTTAGTAGGCAGAAGAGTGGAAGTTCTGGAGAATCCAGAACTCAGGATTCCCTATATCCACCAGAGCCCCAGCCATAAATGTACAGATATCTATACAGACACACCCATCCTCACCCGGCTCCAGCTCAGGCACTGTTTTGCAGAAGCATTGCTCTCAAACAAGTGGGATACTGCTGTGGCTGGTGTACAGAGAAGTGAAGACAGCTTCAGACTAGTGATCGGGGTCTATTTTGTGCTTTACTCATTCCCATGTCTCACTCATGCCAGCTTTTGCTCTGATCATCAAGCCAAAGAGCCTTTTTCTCTGGCCCAGAGATGCTAACTAATCATGCAGAGTAGGACTAGCAAGGGACACAGTTTGCAAAATCGTACTGGAGTCTCAGATTCAAAGCCATGCTTTGAAATCAAAGCAGGGATTTGAATCTAAACTGCTCATGTTTCAGTTGGTCTACAAGCACAACCATGTATTCCATTTCCTTTGGTCCACCATTGACCATAAAAAAGACACGAAAACCAACAAAGATCCCTAAACAGTAAATTACAGTAAATTAGCATTTTCTCTTGAACTGTTTCTTAGGGGCTGTGTCCATAATACTGATTAATGTTAATGGGGCTTTTCTGTGAAAGCGCTAAGGGGACCAAGGCCACTGCTTCTTTGTGCCCAGATTTGTAGGATTCCTGTTTTCGGAGGTTCTTTTCTGCTGCAGGAAACAGCATGGCTGTCTCAATAGAAAGATCTGAGTCAGTATTGAATCAGTGCCAGCATGATGTGAAGGGCCAGGATCGTGTGCACATTTTATTCTTTTTTTTTTTTTTTTAAGATGGTGCCATTTAAACGTAGGTATAAAATTCAGACCACAACCACGCTAAGGATCGGACACCCCAACGTGCTTTTCTCGCAATTACTCATGATCGTTGCATTTCTAAAGCCATTTCAAATGGATACAATATCCTCTCTTCTGTATAGCACTCCCTTGACAGCCAAAGAGCTCCATATCCTATCGTGGAGGCAGCATATGTAAATAGTGCATAAGAACAGAAGGAGAGGAAGGGTGACCTGCTGTTTCAATGCTGGTCAGCGACTTAAAAGATCTGGATTCAAGTTCTGAAGTGAGAAGATCAAACTCCTTTGGTGAAGCTGGATCGTTGCTTAGAGACACATTTAAAGGTGAATTTTCGTGTCTAAATATCAGCCTGTTTTCCATCAAACTGTAATCCTTAAAACCATGATCTCCATCAGGCCCATCTGCTGGACTTCCTGGAAAATCTGAGGACCCTGAATAGATAACATTACACAGAACACTGATTTTGATGTCATTTGCAGAGGAAAA
>JAVCKT010013927.1:0-17611 GCA_032273925.1 Rhynchotus rufescens
CACCAAAAGTTCCACAGGAACTTAAGGAAGCATTTCTTCACTGTGAGGGTGACAGAGCACTGGAACAGGCTGCCCAGGGATGTTGTGGAGTCTCCTTCTTTGGAGATCTTTAAAACCCGCATGGACGCAGCCCTGTGCCCCGTGCTCTAGGTGACTCTGCTTGAGCAGGGGGGTTGGACTAGATGAGCTGTGAGGTCCCTTCCAACCTTGAGCATTATATAATTATATGTTTCCATGATTTTCTGATAACATAATTGTTACCAGAAAATATATCTAAGTATTATTGCCCTTTAATCCCAGCAGCTACACTAATATAATATCACATGTCTGTCTAATCAACTGAAACTAAACGGTAGCTCTTAAAATCATATTGATTCATCACTAAAATCCTCCCCCCATTTTTACAGCAAGATAATACTAAACTTACTTAACTTTTAACTTTTATATAACTACAAGAAGTTAAGGTGCTTCCATAGTGCTTGTAGTAAGGAACTATGCTTAAAAAAGTAGTAATCCAAAGCCTTTATTTTTTTTCTCTCTTTTTTTTCAGGATATGACTAGATATACTAGGAGCATTTTCTTCTTCCAAAAATTCCAATTCTAGAGTTTATGTTCCTCTATTATTTAGAAAAAGGTCCCCTTTACAGTGTGTTTAGATGCAGACTGACACTTCCACACCCTTCTAAGAAGTTTTAAGACCTGCTTTCTCTGGCACTAAAATCCACATTCACCCAAATTGGGTTCATCCTTTCTTGGGAGGTAACTGGTATCAGGTAACAGGGCTTGGGGCTTGACGTACTAACATGCTTCAGTCTCCTTACATTATAACGAACTCAAGACATGTTCTGGCTCCAGTGCCCATTTGCTGCTTTGACAAGCACTGCAGTTAATCAGCAGAAAGCTATTCAAAGCTTCTTTCAAAACGTATTTTGTTATTTTAAAAATGGAGTCAGTAGATAGGGACAGGTGAGGAAACTGAGACACAGTATAGCCTGATGGATACATTCTCCCCATCCTAATAAAATTTTCCTTCATTTTAAAGGAAAGTAGTTCTATGATTCTTTACCTTGGCTGACCTTATGGCATGTTTCTGAAGAGGATGCATTCTGAATTAGCAAAAAACGAAGGGAAGCAGCAAAGCACAGATCCCAAGAACTTTTAGTAATATAAAAATAAATATAATCAACAGACAATATGATGTATTTATGATAACACAAGAACATTAAATGTTCAATAGTTTAATATTCAGAGTATTTTTTGTATATTAAATAAATTAGACTAGGCAATCTCAGGCCATCTCCTGCAGCAGTAGTGAGCTCATAGTTCAGTTAGGAGCAGCCTAATCTGTTAGTATAATAGAGATGAGGCTGCAGTGTTTTAGGTCCAGCCAGTCATGAGGTTGAGCATGTCTTCTCCCTAGGCACAGTACATGTACGCATGAGACCAGTCATACTGACAAAAGTACAAAACCAAACCACAAACAGCACTGATAGTCCTGTTCCCTTCACCAGGTGATCAGGATAAAGGTCTATTAGTGGGAAATATATGTAAATTATAGATTCATCCCAGGAGCTGTCTTTAGACATCCAATCAACCCTCTACTGGCTCTTATATCCTCTCACGTGCAGTGGCTTCATACTCAGACACACGTGCACCAGTGAGTCTCTCAATGCACCTCGACTTCTTGGTCTCCTTTGTCACCAACTGGTCCCCCTGGTACCAGACCCTCTGCTCTCTCCAGTGCTTGATCCTGATCAGCTGATGCCTGGTTCGAGACCCTTTAGGCACCCCAACAGACCCAACTTAATGTTCACTGGTGTCTGCACACCAATGGCAGCTGCTCCAGGTACATGCACTCTGGTTGCTCCAGTGCCTGTCTGGTCTAGGAGATCCTCAAAGAGTTATGTATCTCTACAGAGTGCGTAGTCTGGAAGTGGGCAAGGGGTAACCTATGGGGCCTGGGAAATGTTTTTTGCATGCTAGCTATTCACAGATACCTGACAAGACCCCTAGAAAGCACTTAAGGTCTTCTTGGGGATCTAGACTGTTTTAGGATCCATCTGGGCATGGTGAACTCCTCCAGACTTGGGACACTGCCTGGGAATAGACTGTCAAAGTAGAGTGGAAGAATAATGCTCCAAAGGAAGGCTGTAAACACACACACACACATATATATATATACATATATACATATATATATGTATACATATGTATACATATGTATATATGTATATATGTATATATACATATATATGTGTATATATATATATGTGTGTGTGTGTGTGTGTTCTTATAACTAAGAGCAAAAAAAAAAGCCTCTGACTTTATTTAAATTTGCAATCAGGAGGCAGGTTTTGATAACCTTTCAGTATTGATTAATCAGTTGATGTGTTCATTTGAAATAAAACCTACGGCTTGTTTAGGAAGTGGCAGCTAACGCAGCTTACAAGTGTCCCAAATACCATACTGCTATCAGGGCTAATTTAACACTGATGAGATCAATAGGGTTCCTAGGGCTAGTAGTAAATGAGAAACATGCCTCATTGCATGCTATTGCAGTGCTCTGTAGGAAAGGGGAAGATGATAAAGTAGGGTGAGAGAAAAGAGAGCTGGAAATTGTGATGTCCTCAAACGAGGCAAACACTTTTCACTTCCTTCAGTGATTCACCTAAAGTGACATTATTTTGAAACAGTGAGACAAAATGTGAGAGGATCTTTCCTATCCCCAATTTCCTTGGGAATGTCTCTTGACTGAGGTTTTCTTTTTTCCCTCCCTTCCTCTCTCTATTTAAAATCTTCAAGCATACAAAATCTGAGCTTTCCCTAAAACGTAGGTCTTTAGGCCAAGATCCAGTCTTTTAGTTCAATACAAGCAAAGCTGTTTTATATGTAACTTCTTAAGGATATAATCCAGTAAATATTGTCTATTGGTATGAAGCTTTACAGTTAGATCAAAGAAAAGCACTTTGGGCTCCAAAAAGTCTGATGTGACAGAGCTTGTGAATTGTTGTCACGTCCAGCCCCCTGAACTGCACACCAAAGGTGTCATGCAACAGGGAGAGGCATTTTTTCTTTCAAATGGCATCATTACAATGAGACAGATGGGGAATGGTTCTTCATTCTCTCTCTGTCTCTAGTAACATTCAAGAATAGTCCACGTGGTTCTTACCTCTTGTTGCAGTCACTAGGCTCAATGACAGGAGACACTACCACTGGCCCTTCCTCTGGAATACAATTTACAGAAAATGTAAGCTACAATTGCAGTACCTTTATGTTGGCATTCAGGTGGGATGATGTTCATTCTGTGGTAAAAAAGTAATAATAATAGTGATAATATAAATAATAAATAAGTGCTTATAGAAAAGGAATACGGTGCAGAGTAGCTTCAATACCTTGATTAGACCCAAGTATGAACTAGACGTTAAGCTGATCATACTTAATCCAAGGATGTCTCTGCATCAAACACATACAAAGCAAATTCTCTGCATTTTCAACTCTCTCTGCATACAAAGCAAATTAAACTACTAGTGCTAAAGTAATTTTCAAGGCTAAAAGCAGATTGAATTCCAGTACTCTTTAGGTTAGTTGACCAAAGATGTCCAGAATCACATTTATCCTTTTGGTCTTTAACAGAAGATGCAGGAACTTTCTGTACAGGTCCCAGAGTATAAGTGGACTGCGAAGAGTAGAAGGAGTCCATATGGCTACAGTATTCCCTTCTGGGATGCAGGTTCATATCCAGCCTGTCACCAAAGTGATGAAGAGAGTACTTCAGATGGCAGCTGAGTGATTTACTTGGGAAATGTTTATTTATATATTCCTATCTGGCACATACATCACAGACAGCCATATCTCATGGCAAGATGAAAGACACAGTGTAATTATCTTAGCCAGGCAGTGATTTCCTCTTTTCAGAGAAAAAATGAAGAGATCTGAAGTCAAAAGGAGGCTGACCCTCCTTCCCAGAAACACTACTACTTTCAAAGTTAAAAAATATGTAATTCATGTACAAGCTTTTCTGCCTGAGAGAGCTAGCTGGAAGTGCATTCAAACTACCATGCATTTTATTGCCAAACGCTCAAATTCAGTATGGCAATTCCAAGCAATACAAGAGGATGATTTTATTCCTTGCTTAGAGATGTGCACTTCTATATCTTTTTTTAAGGCACCTCATTTAACTTCTCAGCAGTGTCACAAGAGGATACTGGCCACGAGACTGGACTTGGCGATTTCAGAGTTCCTCTCTAGCAACAGAGATCTACCAGGCTGGAAACAAGGAGGGCAAAAGGGCTGTGCCTCCTCCATTAACCCCTGTCTCCCCATTCCTCCCAAAAGCTGTGGAGCTAGACCACATGTATGGGGACTCTTTCCATATTCTCTGTGACGTGGGTGCAGTGCCCCACAGCAGCACTGAGCTGCACTAAGCTGTACTACGCTATACAAAGCGTAGGGCTGCTACATGACTGCATTCCTAGTGGTGCTCTGGCCAGGTGTGATCTTAAGGTTTCATTCCTCATATTTGATCCCTGCTTAAGAAAGGTCTCATCCTCTACATCCCCACAAGACTGTGTCTACATCCGTTTTTAAAGCCCTTTCTCATAACAGCACCATCCTTTTAGGCCATAAGCATGAATATAGTTTAGAAGAGCAGAGTCCTACAGAACTTCTGGGGCTTTCTATGCACTGCGGCTACTGCACATTATCCTAAAAGAGAAAAGATGCCTTGTACAAGTCAACATCAAATTGAATTCAGTGATGTATTCAAGAGCATAAGGCCTGATTCTCTCAGTAATTTCCATGGGAGCTGAGTTTCAATCTTATAACACAGTCAAAGTTCAATCCAAAGAAAATGAGCTCAAATAAAAAATGAACAGGGCTCAGCTAAAACTAGAATCAATAGAGTAGTGAACTTAATGACCTGTTCAGATTAGTATTATGTAATTGAGCCCAAATGATATTTGAGCAGAAATAAAACTAGCCTTACCATTTGTTAGTAATTATTCATATTCCAGTAACAAGGCTACAGAAGTGTTTCCTTAAATGCAGCTCATATGTTAGCATTAATTCTTTACTCTGAGCAAAAGCAAAGATGGAGAGATCTGATGAGCTCCAGTCAAGAGAAAAAAAATCAAACTCAGACTTAAAAATAAAGAGGGCATTCAGCAAAAGGAGTTACAAAAATAACAAATATACAAATGAATTCCCAAAGTAAGGAGAACTTATTCAGTAGGTACATAGTATGGAAATACTGTGGTTACTGAAGCTATGTCTTTTCTTTTGGAGGGCTACACAGCAATGACATATCCAGTCCAGCAGCTTATAAGCCCCTGATTTTGAGTTGTAATATTCATACAACATAAGCATATGTAGCATTGATTGAAGGTGCATTGCTGTTATATCGAAGAGTTTTCATGCTTTCAGTCTGAAAATGATTTAATATACTGGTTTTAAAGGACTCACTGATGATGCTCAATGATGCTATAGCATCAGTGTAACTAGCCAGTAATGCAAAATAGCATCAAGCTTTCTATCAAGTCACAAGAAGGTGTTTTCCCCTTTTAGTCAATTGATCTTTGATGAAATTCACAGAATAATAATACATACAGTACAAAATAACAGGTAGGAGATGAAAAATTTCATTTTTGAGAGATGAAAAAAGTTCGTATTTTCAAGAAAACATATATATCTGCCTGAGATAATGAAAATCTGCTTGTTTCTTTCTCTGGAGGTTAGGAAGATTACATTGGATCAGAGTGTAAGGTGAAGAATTACTTAAAGTGCAGTAGAGGGGAGTTTGCTTGTTTGTTTTTCTTTCTCTTTTGAGCTCTGAACAAATTCGTTTACTTAGTTGGGATGAAACTGAAGCTACAGAAATTGACAGCACTTTGGATGGATTTCAAGGAGAGATAGGAAAGGTTTACATTTTTACTTTGCTTATATCACATTTATTTATTTATTTAAAGTTCCTGTTCCTCTGCTGAGATGTAGTGGCTGACCGTGCTGACCTTCAAAGGCCAAAAGGTTCAAAAGTGCAAAATAATATAGATTATTTAAATTAACAGTGTAATAATAAAGGTCTTAATCAGACAGCGGTATATCATTTTTTTAGCCATCAGTGCAGGATTTTGCATTTTGAATCATATTAAAATTGCATAGCAAGCAAACTCACTGTTGTGAGACTGGCTAAATCAGCAGTAGAAAAGAAAATCATTTTACATCACATTGCTACAGACAAGAAACATAGTTGGTTACCGCATCTCAGCTGAGGAAAAAGAAATTCTTTTCTAAGGAAGAGATTTTTTCAAAAGTGGTAACTCAATTGCTTGTGTTTTTGCAAAGCTACCTATCGATATTTTCATTACCCGGTAGAGTTCAACAATGAATCATTGTATGTCATTATGTGTGCAGCACAATCTCTCTCTTTTAATCAGTATTTCAAGACCTTCTTTTTCTGTTTGTCATGCTGACTAAAATAATTAAAAGTTAATGCTGCAGAAACCAGATGACTGCAGTTACTTTAAAAAGTTATCCCGTTAACATTTATATACCTTTTCTTCAGTTGAACTTTAAGAAATATACTATACAAAGGATTGTTCAAAGGACATGCATTTATTTAAAAGAGCTAATCTTAACAAAAGATTAAAATTTCTTTTTTTCTTTATCAATAATTCTTTTGTTTTCTTTTTCAAAAGAAAACAATATTTCTTTTATGTTTGTTATGCTAGAATTTTTGCAATGTTCATTTCAAAAATCTTCAAATTTCTATGAATATTCTGATTTGATGAATTAGGCTTTGTAATTCTTTTTGAACTTATTTGGATTATTTGAAATTTTTTTAGAAGAAATTTTGTTTATATGTGCTTCAATATATCATCCAGTTTCTAGAATTTTATATGGACAATATCCAGCAAGAATGTTAACCAACATAATTCTAAAATACAGTCTTGTCTTTGTTATGAAATAGTTCTTTGGTAATGGAAGATCCAGACCAAAAAAAAAAAAAGGTAGTAGAGAAGTAAAGAAGTACCAAAGAACCCTAATTTCCAAAGCTTGGAGGAAGCTACTCCGATTACTTTGATTTTTCTCATTTCTGAGATTTTTGAGTGACTAGGTGGAAATGAATGAGAAACTATACATTACATGCAATTTGGCTAAGTGTGAGTGTGAATTGATAGGGTTCACTATTCCCAGGAACAAGGTCATCAAAAAATGTAGGACATCTGACCAGGAGATAACATACTTGAAAAGATCATCTGAGCAGTTTGAAAGTTCTGGTTCAGGCCCTCTTCCTTGGGTCCAGAGACATCAAAATTTTCCAGAACAAACAAAAAAAAAAAATCTAATTTTTCAGTGTGGGTCCCACAACCATGTCATGGGCCTTTTTGACATTTCCTGAGTATTTCTAGCTCCTCTCTTGACCGCTGTCTTTGAGGGAAGCTTTTCTCTTTCCCCTCTTCTCCAAAGGCAGGTAAAATGGCTCATTGTTCCAAGCTAGCTAGTACTGGACTGAAGAAAAAGGTTCTGTTTTGCATAATACATTGAGAGTCTGTCATGGGTTTTCATTCCAGGAGCTTCTGATGAAGAAAGACAAAGGTCAAAAGTCTCGTGATTAGGGTTGTCATAAGGTCAGAGGTTAAATAGTTAACATTGGACTGCACTTTTTTTTCCCAAAATCATTTAGTACTACACCTCCCTGAAAACATTTGGTTCACTCTGTTATAGTTCTGTAAATAATGCCTTTAATGGAACCAGTACTTGCTGGTGATAAAAAAAAAAAAAAAAAGAAGAAGATTTTCCAGCTACAGCTGTTTCTACCTCTCTTTTAACATTTCAGACATCTGCAAAACCATCTGGAAACAAAAGAAGCAGGTGTTCTATGAATAGAGTTCTCCCAAATGACCACCATATAACTGAACCAACTTTCATACTGTGTAACCTACACCTTCTGCAAAAGCATTGTAGTGGTTCTAACTTGAAAATTATATTACATCAAAGACTTCATGATATGTGTAGCAGTTGATCTGCACAGGCGCAGGCCTGAGCTTTGCTGTACATATCCCTTGGCTGATGGATTAACTTGGCTAGCTAATGGTAATAGAGAAGCCATATGAGGTTTCTACTAGGCACCTGGTGATTACACAACCTGCATGTCCTTGTTTGATCTTGAAGAAAAGCAGCATGCTTTCATATAAACATACTCTTGCTTGACAGTAGAAATGATGAATAGAGTTGTTTACTTCTAAGAAAATCCTATAAAAGCTCTAAAGATGACAATGCAGGTGAACCTCAGCATGGGCAGGATCTGCTCAGATTGTTGTGCCCTGACTAGAGGTTTAACTGCACAACTCAGAAGTCACAGCATCTGAAGGGATTTAATACATCTATGCTGTCTCCTTTTTCCTTCCTGTGCTATCTCTACTAAAATGTATTTAGATTAATACTTTAAGGAGTCTGACTACCTTTTGTACCAGAATCTATAATGAACATTTGCACTGGTGCCATTACAAGGCGCCATTACGAGCATATGCTGCTCCCACGGTGCATCAAGAAATGGGCTTCTGGAGTACTGGCTTATGCACTGGTATAATTTTCGACTCTCTGTGTGAGCCTTGAATGCATAGTATCATTCACAAAATAAGCAACCACACTTGTGGCTTTGCACAATGCAGACTTCTGAAAAAAAGTGTGAGGATTAGCATTATTTGGGTTTTTGTGTCAAGGTCTGCTGTATTACAGTTAATGTGTAGCATGAAGGAAAGCACTGCACTTGTCCAAATCTTATTTTGTTAAGAAGGGTTAAAATAAAGCAACTGCCACAGAGATTGGAAACCCCTTCTCGCTAGGACAGCAGTCTGTGATTTCTTCTGCTCGATTTGAGACAGCCAGTCTGATCTCTTAAGTCTGGCTTATGAAACTTTTCTACATTTTGTATATTTTCTATATAAGATTACTTTTCCAGGACCCAAAAACATAGGGCCAGCTTAAATCATGGGATTTGTCAACAGTGACAGAGCTCATCTTAGGAGTCTAAAATGTGTACCAGTGATTACCAAGGATCTTATATCTGTCTTAGATAGGTGCTTGCACCAATTGTAGAACATGCCAGGCTAATAATCCCCTGAAAATGGAGAATAAATGGACATCATGGACTGAGAAAAGATCTATGCTTCAGTATTGTGCAAACCAGAGGCCCCAGAAAGCTTGCCCTAAGTAGAAAAAAATTATTGTATGAAAAATCTTGCAAAAACCTAAAAAAACATTAAAAAGGGCATGTAGAAGAACTCAAGATGTTGAATTTGATTCTGCAGTCTATTTCTTCAAGCAAATTGCTTAAATATATGCTTAAACAAGGTACTGCTGTATGCATTGATGTGTTCAGCTCCTTTGTGTCTGGAATGAGATTCCAGTTGCAACACGAACTGACTGCATTTTTGTTCATGTGTTTGTCACTTAATGAAAGTGAATGAAAAGTCTATTGTGCTGAATAAAATGGAGGCATTTCCCCCCATAACTTCCTCTTTCCTCTACTCAAAGGATCCACGAGGCAGTCTGCCTGCTTCAAATAGACAAACATAAGAATACGGGTCAGAATCCATCTTAACCTTGCTTGGCATCTTCTTGTGTGATGGGTTGCATTCTATGGCTGGGATGCTTGGGCATTGTCACATCACAAACTGTAAATGCGATGGAAAGTTGGCTAAACCAGGATGGCTTTTAAAAATGCCTCAGGAGTGGCTTATATTTGACCATAAGGCAGGAGGAAACATTTTATATAAATCATTTACCATAGATATAAATTAATGTTTAGTGCTTTTGTCAGAGAGAGAAAACAAATTTGCATGATGTATTTGTTAAATGACCCCTTTCCTACTTCCTTTAATTAGAATTTCAAATCTGGTAAAATGTATCATTTGCTTCTAATTGCTACTTACTAAAACAGGAGGGAAAGAATCATTTCAGAACAAGCTTTCACACCTGGTCCAAATATAGCTCAATATTCTACATTTATTTCATAGCTACTTTGCAGAATGGATTAAAAACATATAAATTATTATAGCTTTTTTTTTGACTTTTCTGAACAGCTAATGTCTATTTTCATAGTGAGTTGGAGATGGAATTAGATATAGGTCTAATTTATTTCTCATTCTCCTTCTCACATTGTTTCTCTAAATACTTTCTGTCTTCTTTACGCCATTAGAAAAATAAACAGGATTTTTTTCTCCCTTTATATTACCTCATCTAAAGAAGGAGGTAATATATACTTGAATCCTTAGGCCATGAGAAGGGCATAGACTCATCATGGCTGGTGTCTGTCTCAGTGAGAAGGTGGGCAGAAGAAATACAAATGTAGAGAGGTGTCCCTGCTTTGTGCCAAAGTGTCCTAGAGGCTCGGAATGGTTGAGCTTGGAAGTGACCTCTAGAGATCATCTAGGCCAAACTCCTGCTCAAGCAGAGTGTCATGCTAACTCAAAATGGACCTAAGCCAACTACACAAGATCTCGCTGCTGGCAGCCTTGTTCTTGAAAGAGCATCATAGCTGTGGATGAGGCCTCTGTCCTGCATCCTGATTGGACTCCCTCACCTGCAGTAAAACCATTCATTGCTGCAGGCCATTTCTTTTGATTATTGCTATTTCCAGCCATAGGCTACTTATGATTGTTATTATTAGCCTGAGATCTGTTATTGTTTACAAATGACAGCTGCTTCAATCTCTCATTGTTTCCTTCTTCGCCTGGGCTCTGCTTAGTGACAGCAGAAACCTGGTCCTCTTGGAAGAGGTGGAGAGAGGCTCAGGATGCCTCAGTAGGGAACACACAAAAACACTGCTGTCACCCTACCTACCAGACATAAACACTTAGCACCTCTGGGACTTTGAGGGCAGCAGACAGCTCAGTGCCGAAAGGACAGCTGTGAAGTCTCTCTCCCACCCAGTGAAGAAGAGGCACTTAGGGACACTCAGGGAAAACCAGAGAGGCAGGCTCTGATCAGCATCAGCCTAAGCTATCTTGTGGGTAAGTTAGTTAGGAAAGGGCTAAGGATCAGCTGTCTAGCAGGTGGCCCAGAAAGATATCTCTTTGATCTCAAGACATCAAAACAATGAGAAAAATGAGGGGAGAAACTGCTAGCTCACATTGCTCAGAGGAATCATTGCTTTATTTTCTGCAATTTTTGAGCTCTGTGTTTGCATGAAGAACTTTGAAGCATGGAAACAGTGGTGAAGTGCTGGAAAAGGCTCCCCAGGGAAGTGTTGGAGTCACCATCCCTGCAGTGTTCAAGAAACACGGGGATGAGGCACTTAGGGACATGATTTAGTGGATGTGGTAGTAGAATTATAGTTGGATTTGATGATCTTGAAGGTCTTTTCCAACAATAATGATTCTATGATTCCATGAGGCAACTTGAAATGAGCCTGAAATGGAGAAGAGTTTTTTTTCTGTCTCTTGGTTGGATTATCAAGAAATTTCACCAATGGACTGTCTCCTTGACTGATTCTCTGCTTCATGATGGCCATTTAATATGGAGGAAGAATAGAAGGAAAAGGATTGTTTTGTGAATGTATTTGGATCACCTAATAGACAAAATAGTGTGGTGAGATTTTTAGCTAATCAGAAATACACGATGCTCTTGACTATACACATCTTATAAGAAATCTGAGAAATCTTGCTTTTCAGCACCAACTTTCTTATGTGCAGTTTCATATTGAGGTATATGACCTTGCAGGTTTCTAAGAACTTTTTCTTGAACCTTTTGGCCAATGTGGTTCTGCTTCACCTGAGGCACCTAGTGTGTCTCCCACTGGATGTTGCTTACGTTACCACCTTGCAAAAATTTTATCTGAGTCTCATCAGAATACTTTTTTTAGAATGAAGCAATCCATACAAGGTATTACAATATTTACCAGGAGCAATGTCTCCGGTCTCTACAAGACTTCCTATCTGCTCTGCTTCCAACAATACCTGTCAGAAGATGTATTTACATCTTTGTCCTCTTACAGTTATACATGAAGCTTTTCATAACAATTGAGAGCCTGAGACTATTAAAATCATTTATATTCAATGTTAAATCTTGATCTACAAAATTGATTAAGATGTGCTTGCTCTCTTCATTTCTCTCTCTCTCACTACATAAGGACATTTCCAGGGGACTGTGCAGCATGCTGTAAATTTTCTTCACAGTCTTCTCCCTCTTAATTATTCATTTCGGAGGAGACACATGGATATTCCCAAGTACTCTTCAGCATGAAGAGGTCAAGAGCAGAAGGAAGTAAACGAATTAATTTTACCTACGAGTCAAACTTGCAGTAAACTAGCCAATGTAAGAAATATTTTACCCAGGCTTAGTGGAAGGGTGAGTCAGTTTGTGAGCACTAAATAATCTCTACAGGAGCTCATTTGTTTTCGGTGATTGTACTAGGAGTCTGAGATCCTCACTGACAAGACAAAATCTATTCAGGTAGGTTTATTTTAACATTAGGATAATGGATTATCTTAAAAATAAGATAATTAAGATAATGAGATCTGCTAAGATCTCAAAGATCTGTTTTTGAGAATGGAAGCTGGTATCTTTGTAAATACTGAGTATGACTTTAGACATTGCTTGGATTTCAGCACTTTCATAAACTCAACAAGTTAGCTTTTGGTCATATCTCAGGGGGCTATCACTAAGAAGGTGGACATCAGAGGCAAATCTCCCATCAAGTGGGAGAGCACGGATTGAGGATTACTGTCAATTTTCCTTCAACTCTTTTGTACAAGAAAGAGTT
Source organism: Rhynchotus rufescens (assembly GCA_032273925.1). Lineage (NCBI taxonomy): Eukaryota > Metazoa > Chordata > Aves > Tinamiformes > Tinamidae > Rhynchotus > Rhynchotus rufescens. Next base: position 12,764 of record JAVCKT010013927.1, read on the forward strand.
TCTTTATCTATCCCAAACTTTTAACTTCCTATGAAAGGAAGATCCCCATACCAAAAATATTATATAAATATGTTTGGGAAAGAGTTGGTCACAATTTCTCTCTTGAGTCAAGATCTTGACTACTTCCTTTTTTTTTTTTTTTCATCTCTCCATAATCAATATTTACCATTCTATAAATACTATCCACAATTTGAAGATGATGAGAGAAGAAGTTAACCTATAGACAGAAGAGAGCTGTGGAATTCTTGGCATTGAATATTTTCAAATAAACAATTTAATCAATTTGTAACTTGAATGCTATCAAAGCATAATTTAAAGAGAATTGAAGAATTTAACTTTTAAGGTTCCTTCATCCTAGAAAGAAATATAAGAAAGCTATTTAGAAATAATTTCAGTAGTTTATCTTGAAAAACTTCATCTGCAGGCATCTGGAATATGAAGAGATTTTTTTAGAAAGTCGTGAATTTGAAACTTCTAGTAAATATACTCTTCACTTTGAAAAGGGATAACAGCACTGTAAATGAATTGTAAATGGAAATTTAGGGATGAAATCCTGTCTGCAGGAGAGGATATATATAACACTATTTTTTTCAAAGTCACTAGTATCTAAATGGGAAAAGAGACTATTTTTCTCCGTGAGGGTAGGTAATATCCTCTAAGACTCTAAAGAATGACACTGGTCATATTCCAAAGAATGACACTATTAAGAAGAATAAAAAACATTTACTAAAAGAAAAGAATAAAAAGCCAATAAGGTATGCCAATATTTGATCAATCTGTAAAATTCTCCCTCTGTGCTTTTGCTGTCTTAAAAAGGAAACAACAATTTGTTTTCTCTAGCATTGCACTACTCAGTACATCTTTTACTGGATATTTGCCTTTTAGTGAAACAGGGCCTGAGCCCCATTAGCCTAAAGTATGACCATGGTCTTGACTGTCCCAAGGCACCAGCTTTTCTTCTGCACAGGGCAAGGCAAGATTCCCCCAGCTGTTTGGCTTTCAGCACTACATCTGGCTGGGTTTGGCAGTGTCCCTATGGATAAAGAAGAACAGAGCAGCACTATGAAGCTTTTGGTAAAGAACAGACCTGTCAGCAGCATTTCAGCAGTTTTGGCTCTGTCACTCTGATTTCCCTCTTGGTCACAGCCTGTGAATCCCCACAGAATATTTTTAATATAATGTGCACTTCTCAGCAAACCTCATGCCATGTCTGCTGGGCCTCTATATTTCCTATGACCTGTCAGAATGATGGATATATTAAATAGCTGGTTAACTACCTGCCAGATATTATACAAAGAATGGGGAGAGCACAATTTCCCAGGAAGCTGCCTGGAATGACATTATTAGCTCCACATCATTATGTGCAAGCAACAAGTACTTGTTGCTTTATAAAGCAGGGGCAAATATTAACATCTGTTGCAAAAAGAGGGTATTGCAATAAGAAGCAACAAGCTGCTGATGGGCTATATAATAGAATCACAAATCAGTAGAGAAAAACTAGCTCTGTATCTGACAGGTTAGTGTTAGATGAGATAATTATGGCCAAATAAATACCACAACAATAAAAATTCACATGGGAGGGCAGTTTGAGACAGTGACAGGCCACGGTGCAGAACTAATGAGCAAATTGTTGCTAAAATTCAAATCTCTGTAGCTGCAAAATGGAGATTGATTTGCTCTGTTATAAGGCAACAGCTATTAAAAACCTCACAGACTTACAGATATATTGCAATGAAGGGATTGTGAAATGAAAATTCGAGGTCATATTTTTAATCTTACAGTTATGCATGAACCTTTCACATAATGATTGAGAATCTGAGACTATTAGTGATTAAAAATCATTCGTACAGCATTCAAAGTTATATCCTGTTTTACCAAACTGACTAATATGTTCTTGCTCTCTTCATTTCTTCATTCTTCTCACCTTTTTCTCTCTTTCTGGACACATTCCAATCAATGCAAAAATATTGCTTATTCCACTCACAAATTATCTGGTGCATTTTTAGGGAATTGTAAAAATAGCATGAAAGCACTAACCTTTGAAAACCACTTATTATTGGACTGGAATATTTATGTTTGGTTTTTATTAGGAGTTTAGAAGCTTTTAAAAAATATCGAACACACGTTGCAGCAAGCGAGTCAGCTTCATGTGTTCTGCCAAATGAAGACGGGATGTATCTCAATATCATATTGACTTGTCAAGTCCATGCCTTATGTACCAGATAGGACATAATCTCAACAGAATTTAGACTGGGACCTCTGAAGGTAATCTGGTCCAGACCCAGCTCACAGTAAGGTCCATTTGGCTAGGTGTTGTAGAGTTATTTGCTGGAACTCTCTTTCTGCTCTAGTGGTACTGAGTCTGCCTTGATGGCACATCATTATTTTAAATTTCTCTGGGAATAATGCCCACACTGTTTTGAAACCTTTTTCTACTCCATTCCTTTGCCTTTCTTTAGTGTATTTCACTTAGGCTCTGTTGAGACAGAAAATAATATTGGAAAGTGTCTGTCACATCTTAAAACCTCTGTAAAGTGTCATAGGATATCACGGTATCATCCGACAAACCATTAATAATCAGGATAATGACTTCTTTTGTATCTGTCAAACTTACTTTGCCAGGAACTCCATTTTTAAAGACACAGAAAAAGAAATGTTTGTCTTGAATTACTGTCAAAAGCATAAGAATTCAAGTGAGTATGAATTTCTTTTATTATCATTATTTTCACTCATTTATGTAATCAATATGCAGAAATGTTTGATATGCAAAAGCACATTGTGACATATTGTCAATTTATAACTACTTTCTTATTGTTAAGATAGGGATTTTTACACTGCGTCTGGTGTAACCCTCACATTAGTGTGTCTTGTGAATGCCTATATTTAACTTAACTTGAGCATTTACTTAATAGCATTATCTGCTGATTCAGGACTTACTTGTTTTCTTCTTGAAAGATTTTATTTACATCGTTTTTTACTAAAAAATCTGAAATATTGTGAAAAAATAGTAATATCCATTTTTGACTCATAAAACAGTTTTTTGTTTAAGGATTTAGTTAGGATTTAGTTTTTCATAATCCATGAGGGGATGGTTGGGTATCCCTAAGCTAAAGTAGTTTTCTGGAGCATTTAATTGCAGTAGTGTGTTTACAGAAATAGCTCTTTGGCTTCATGAGTGTAATTTAGCTCAAGTCCATGAGTAGGTTCTTGTACAGCTGAGAAAAGCATACAATCCACAGTATATAGACATAGAAAATAAGTTTGAAATATGAGTAAGATAGATTGCTCACTGCTCAAATAAGCTGGCAGTCTTCACAACGTTATCTGAAAAGCTTGAAAAATATTTTACAAAAAATGTAGTATAAACATTTTGTAGCCTGGAAAAATTATTTATACAAAGGCAGGATATAATAACATCTGCCTAATAATTAAATATTTGTCATTGTACAAAATATTGAGGAAGAATTTCAAACATATATAAGCAATGGCTCATTCTAGCAGACGAAAGTGGATTTTGCTGTTTCCACATATCTGATCAGCCATAAAGCATCTTACATAACAGGACATAGGTACATTTCATTCTTCCTTCTTCTGTGATTAGACACAGGATCATCTCATTATACAGCTGAATGAAACCAGAAGAGGCTCTTCACTTTGTTATACAACTCACAGTTGCAATCCCTCTTGCTTCCGAACACACATGTAAACACTCCACGAGATTCAAAGTCCTTCAGCAAAACATGTTGTAGGGAAACACATTCCAGGATGATAAATTGAATGTTCTCATAGCCTCTTCTGGTCTTACAATGTTTAATTTGATTTCTGCATTACACTGGAGTTACGTTCAACACACTATTCATATTTTGTTACTTCTTCCATGTGATTGGCCACATTAGTGTCCTTGGCTCCATTCTTTAGAGAAGTTTAGGTGTCAGCTTCTAGCCAGGCTTCAACCCATGGCTGACTTTGATAAAAATGAGAAGCCTACATAAGGGTGCAGGTATGCTTGCTTGTGCCTAGCCTGGTGAGGTGCTAAAATTAAGGGGTTTGACCATCATTGACAGAAGATATAGTTAGAAATGGAGAGAAGAATATCCTAAAAAATGTACTTTGCTTTCTCTGGCCAACAAGCTAAATCCATACCAGCAAACTAATCTGTGCCAGAGATCATTGCCAGGCACTAGATGCACTAGGCTCTCTGTGCTGACAGTTTTTTAGCATGGTCCCTGACACAGCTTGTGCCCATGGCATTTACTGCCAGACAGTTCTTGGGCACAGTTCAAGCTACAGCATGGCCAAGCGACTATTCCTGAAGGACAGTTTGCATGCAATCAGTATAGCTTGGGAAGTAAGAGTGCTTAGTAGCGTGCACTCGGACTCTTTTGTGCCATTTGGTCTCAGTTCCTCAGGGCAGTCCTTAACATATTTAATTTACTAGTATAGGCACAGTCCAAATGAATTGTAATGAATGGACTGGGTAGAATGAGTCTTTTCATCTTATCTCAAAACTGAGTAAGAACTTTTAGCTTACATTTACAACATTGTTTTTTAAACTGCTTAACTAATTCTTTACAGCAAAAATAATTTTACTTGTCTTATGTTAAGAGAATGGTTCAAGTCATTCCATGGTTAGCTCATAAACAGACTCAAAAATGAAAAATGACCAAAGCTAGACTACTAATGCATCTTTCACAATGTTGAGAAACTTTTCACTGTAAGATCTACCTTGATTTCAGTGAAGATAATTAGCTAATAATCATTTGTTAAGAAAAGTTTCCTTTCCTTTCCTTTCCTTTCCTTTCCTTTCCTTTCCTTTCCTTTCCTTTCCTTTCCTTTCCTTTCCTTTCC
>JAVCKT010013930.1:0-16844 GCA_032273925.1 Rhynchotus rufescens
GTCCGTGCACCCCCAGCATGGTGCGTGCACCCCCCCAGCGTGGTCCGGGCACCCCCCAGCCTAGTCCGTGCACCCCCAGCATGGTCCGTGCACCCCCCCAGCGTGGTGCGTGCACCCCCAGCGTGGTCCGTGCATCCCCAGCCTGGTCCATGCACCCCCCCAGCCTGGTCCGTGCACCCCCGAGCCTCGCTCCCAGTAAACGGGCACCTCCAGGAGAGATCCCTCCCCTGGGATCTCTGCTCTGCTCTCGGGCAGTTTCTGCCTTTCCACTCGCCTGAGGTCGGTTGTTGGTGTGAGTGAGTATCGCCACCGAGCGAGCGGAAACCTCGCCTGGAGCGTTGGGGAGACTCTCCAGCATTTTGCTTAAGTTCGTCTGCTCAGCTTGCTGCTGTGTCCAAATTCCCTGCATAACCCCGCAGCTAGAGATCTGTCCCCTTCCCCAGATTGTCCCTGTTCTCCCAAGGGAGAAGGCGACGCTTGGCGGTGGTTGCACAGGCGCTCTGTGGCACAGCAAGGAGCAGCCCCAGGCCTAACAAATCCTGAGTCTCTTTTCCTATACGAGGCCCTTTTCCTCCTATACGAGTCCGTTTTCCCCATCCCGTTTGCCTGCTTCCAAGCAGCCGCGTCCCGCGCACTGGTGCTCATGGGGTGCCCGCTGCCACGGCCGGTCCCGCGGGGCTCTGCCCGGCCGCTGCCCCGTTCCAGCTGTGGGACGGGGCTTCCTGCACATGGGACTCGTTACCCATCCCCGTGCCCAGCATTCGGGCACAGCCTAGTTGCCCCGTGGCTTTACACCAGGAATCCACCGCCGCCCGCATGCCGTGAGGTGAGGTGGGCTTCCTTGCTCCCCCTTCTCTTGCAGCTTGGCAAACCTGGTGACCCTGGAGCTGCGTGAGAACCTGCTGAAGACTCTCCCCACGTGAGTGTCCGTGTGGTGGCGTCAGGAGTCTCCTGGCTGATGGTTATGACTGTGTTCCTTGGGACTGGATGCTGCGCTGCTGCAGGCTGTACCACTTGGGAGGGCGTGAGGCAACTGTGTCTTGCTGGATTTTGGTAGACTTGGGTGAGGAGGGAGAGAGATGGTGCAGGACTGGAGAAGGGGAGGGTGTTTAGAGTTCGTACTGGATGATTTGGAGTGGACAGGGTTCCAAGACAGCCTCTGGAGGTGGTGAGCACGCTTCTCCCTTGCAAAAAGCAGCAAATGACAGGTTGTTTGGGAAAAAGAGAGAAGAATGTACTGATGTGGGTGTAGGAAGAACTCTGTATATGAAAAAGTTAGAAACTTGAGGAAGAGTGGGTATGGTTAAAAGCATATTTTGCTTCCAGTACCTCTTGGGTGTCCTTTCTGGTTGTCCTGGTTGAGCAGTCCCATGGGATGGGGGTGGGATAGCTGGCTTTCCCACAAGGGGCAAGGGAGAAAAGGGAAAACACTTCAGATGTTTCAGTGAGTCGGGGACAGAGGTTGCTTCCTGGCGGAGCATCTCTTGGTCGAGCTCTGATGCAGCCAACTGAACAGGAGGTGGAGAACTCATGAGGCTGGACTTTGATCTCTCGTGTGGGGCCCGCTAGAGATGACTCTTAGTTTGGGTGATGGAAGTACCTAGATGTAATTCTCAGAGAACTGCAGTGATTTCTATATGAGAGCAGTTCTTTATGTACAGAACAAAGCTGCAGATCCTCCGTGCTGGGTACGTGCTCAGAACCGCGCTGAGTCTTCTCCTTTGTCTGGGCAGGGTGGGCCCATGCAATGCCCACGTTGTCTTGCCTTTCTCCTGGAAGCACAGGCTCCTGGATAGGGAGATCCGGGCTCTGTATTTGCTCATTCCCTCCTCTCCCTGCATCTACGCTCACTTTGTGCCCCAGTTATGTGTTGTTGTCTTCTGACCCGCTCCTCTTGCTCCATGCTCACGTCCCCCTCCTTGCTGCCCAAACTGGCAGCAACTTTAAGGTGCAGTTTGTCATCTGTTGTGTGTGTTGGCTCAAAGAAAGTGTGTTTTATGGTGGGAGGGAGAGAACAGGTTGGTGTTAATAGAGAAACTGACCCCTTTGGGACTTCTTGGGTCACCTTCTCCAAACTGCGTAGCTGAGAGGGTCTAGAAAAGGGCCAAAGCTGCCCCATCTGCCTTAGGAATTATTCAAAGTTATGTAATTTGTGAGATATGTGATGCTAACCTTCCTTTGTTTTTCTTTCTTTCTCTCTCTCTTCCCCTCTATTCCCTGTCTCTTGCAGTTCACTCTCATTCCTTGTCAAGCTGGAGCAGCTGGATCTTGGTGGCAATGACCTGGAAGTACTGGTAGGTGAGGGACAGTGGGAGGGGACATGGGTGGTTGGGCAGCAGGTGATCTGAACTACAAGGAAATAACCCTGCAGCTGTTTGGGAAGGTCGTGGCCTGTCCTCCACCACCTAGACCTTGTTCCCATACATGCACCTTGCTTCCCACTGTCCTGCCGCTCAACCCTCTCTGTCTCCCCAAGCTTTTTGCTCGGGGATGTTCTGCCTCGCGCCCTGGCTGCATTAGGATCCATCCTTTCTCCTTCAGAGACTCTGCTTGTCACTCCCTTTCTCCTCTCTTGTCCCTATGCCACGGTCAGTTGCAGCTTCATTTCTGTTAGCCCTTTTTTCTGCCGTTCTCCTTTTTGACTGGAATTCTCCGCTAGAAAGCAAGTGCGGGGCCATTCCATGTTGATCCTGTCGGAGAAGTCAGCCGAGCTTGGGGGGTCCCCTGGGGATGGCAGGGCCACCACGACGGGCTCCACAGCCCCAGAGTGATGAGAGCCAGGGCAGGATCTTGAGCCCCTCTTGGCATGCGGGGACACCCTGCAGTGTCCTTTAATTCCGTAGCCATGGATTGAGTTGTTGCTGAACCCTGTTCCTGATGTTCTGGAACGCTTTTTGGGGGAAAGCTGCCTAAAACGGGAGACAAGGAGCTGGTGCAGCCTCTCGTGTCCAGGGCTGCGAGCTGCTTGTGGGAACAGTTTTATAACACTTGAATTGCACCGCAGTGGAGCATTAACTCCCAAATGAAATTATAATCAGTATATGCATTGTTTGATGCAAAATATATAGGGATGCAATGAATGTGCATCCATCATGACTGGTGATGTTTGTACACCATGCTGGAGTGGCCAGTGCTGTTAAGTATTTTCATTCATGTCTCTGAGGAGAAGACACATTTCTTCTGAAGGACCAGAATCTCCAACCCCCCTCTAGCTCTTACCTTGCTGCTACCAGACAGTCCTTGCTGTCACCTTCCATGTGTCCTGCTGGGGGCTTCTGCAGGCAGTTTGGCATCCCAGAGGCTTCCACACACACGTCCTGCTGCACTGTGGATGTGTGTTTGGACGTATCAATGTGTTAGTATCCTAAACCGTTTGGTGGGTGGTTGCAGGAGGTAGGAAAGCTGGGACAACGAGGGGCTCTGCCAAGGTCTGGGGTGATTTGGAGCGCCGTAGAGGAGCTTCTCCCCTTTGCTGGCACTAACCCTCTGCTGATGTTGCAGCCAGATACTCTGGGAGCGTTGCCAAACCTGCGGGAGCTCTGGTTAGACCGGAACCAGCTCTCGACCATGCCTCCGGTGAGTGCCCGCTCAGGGCTGGGGCCGCTCGCCCCGCTCCCCTCCTCTGCTGCTCCCTTGAGCCGAGCAGCAGCTCCTTTCTCATCCCAGGAGCTGGGCAACCTGCGCCGCTTGGTGTGTCTGGACGTGTCAGAAAACAAGTTGGAGCAGTTGCCCAACGAGATCAGCGGGCTGGTGGCACTGACAGACCTGCTGCTGTCGCAGAACCTGCTGGAGTGCATTCCCGATGGGATTGGTGAGTACTGCGGGCAGTGACCAGGGCAGGAGCCCCCGCTGCCCCCCAGAGTGTTCCTGTGGGCTTGGCAAGGGTGTGTGGAAGGGGCTGTTAGGGTTCACTGGGCATGATCACTGTGGAAGGCTGCAGGAGGTGCTGGTGGGCAGGACTCTACATGACTAGTTGATGTTCTCGACCTGCATCGTGCATGGGTGGAAGCCGTGAGGAAGACTGAGGAGGAAGGGTAGTGCCAGGGCTGCTAGACTGGATAATCCCTGCTGGGAGGCAGTTCAGCCAGGTGAATATGGGACGTTATCTTGACACTGTGACCTAGTTCACACCCAGCTTGTTGCCCTGGCCAGGTCAGCTGAAGCAGCTCTCCATCCTGAAGGTGGACCAGAACCGGCTGGCAGAGGTGACGGAGTCAATTGGAGACTGTGAAAATCTGTCAGAGCTCATCTTGACAGAGAACATGCTGACAGTGAGTACCCCGGTAGCTGCCCCTGCCTCAGTCCAGCTGCACGCCAGGCATCCCGTCCCATCCCGTGGTCCCTGAGCCGTATTCTTCAGCCTGCTCTGACTGCTTTGCTCCATAGAGATTCACCCAGCTCAGAGCTTCCTGCTGAGACCTGCTGGTGGAAGCTGTTCTCTCCAGATAATTAGCTGAAAAATTACCTGTGGTAGCCAGGATGGATGAATCCAGAAGCCCATGGAGGATGATGGGACCAAAACTACATGAAAAGCTGATTTGTGATCAAGGGTCACATCAGAGTGTAATTTAAAAATGGATCTGCTCTAAGCTGCTTGCAGTCTGATTGGTAAAACACAAATATTGTGTTTTATGGGCCAGAGGAGCAGGAATGTCTTTGCCAGCGGTGTCCTGAGCGTGCTGTGCTGAGGTGAATCGTTTACACGGGTAACAAGCTGTGAGCTTGCAGGAAAGTCGGGCCCGCCGTTAAAGCGAGAACTGTACTGCAGTCTGGTCTAGAGAGGAAAGGCAGCTTCTTTCAGAAGGTGGAAGGTTTGTACCCTCTCTGATCTTCTTATCTGGCATAACAAGTGAACCCTGTCCCTCCTAGGCCTTACCGAAATCCCTTGGGAAGCTGACCAAGTTGACTAACTTGAACGTGGATCGGAACCGGCTGACGTCCCTTCCCGCCGAGATCGGCGGCTGCGCCAATTTGAACGTCCTGTCCCTGCGAGACAATCGCCTGGCGCTCCTGCCGCCGGAGCTGGCCAACACCACGGAGCTGCACGTGCTGGACGTGGCGGGGAACAGGTGAGGAACCGGGAGGCGCTTGCAGGCCCCTTCCTCACGAGGTCCCCGAGGAGCAGAGCCGTGCCGGTGCGCCGGCGAGGCGCTGGATCGGGGCTGGTTCCAGGAGAGTTTGGAGAGGCCCAAGTCGGCATCTTAGACCTCTGGCAAAGGTCTCGGTCTTTGCCTGCTAGCCCCTTTTCCCCTCTAATTTGCCAGAGGGGAGGACTGCTACAGATGTGCGTGGGCGTTTGGCTACCAGCGTGGGTGGACTGGAGAGCCGGGGCAATCCCTGGCCCGCTCTCTTGCTGCCTTCCAGGTCCTGTGGTTCTGTGGAACCAGCTCTTGGCAATCAGTGCCGAAGCCTTAGGGCTGCGTCCCAGGTGTCTGCAGCATGGGAGCTGACCTGCCCTTGGGTGCTGCAAATCTGTGTCGCCCTTGGGTGCTGCAAACCTGTGTCGCCCTTGGGTGCCGCAAACCCGTGTCAGGGTGTTGCCAGTCCCCCGGAAAAGCCTCTCCCGCTGCCCTGCTCACGCTCACGGCTGCCGTCCGGGTGCTCCGGAGCGGCTCCTGTTTCGGTGTCTCCGTGCGGAGCTCGTTGAGCCCTGGGCAGTGGCCTGGGCCGAGCAGTAGACTGGCTGGGGCAGTTCTGTGGGATCAGCGCGCGGAGAAGCCGCCTTTCTCCCCAGCCCACGGCACGGGCGCTCTGCTCCAGCTCCTGCCCCATTCCGGGTATCCCAGAGCTGCACCGGGCACATCTACTTTCTCTTTTGCTTCTCTCTCCAGCCACAGCCAGCTCGGCTCCTGCACTGTCTTGCCAGTGTCACCGGGATTTTCCTCTCATTTTCTGTGCTGCTCAGATGTCTCCTTGGGGCTGTCAGCACTTAGGGGGCAAAATTCAGTCTGAATAGTGTATCAGTACAAAGCACAGCGTGAAGATCACTCAGCAAAAAATGTGGCGTGCTAAAATTCTGTACTTTATACAGGCTTTTTTGTTTGTTTGTTTGTGTACAAAAATCTGTATTTTGACTTACATTTGTGGGGTGGAGAAGGCAGGACTGCAGTTCTGTTAGCAGGGGCTTGTGTTTCTAACAAAAATTGGAAGCTGATGAGACCTCCTGTTCAGGAAAGTAGTCCATGAAAACATCGTCCTTTCCTCTTTCTACTCGCTCCATGAAGGTCCCTTTTTCCAGTTTTCTCATTTCTGCTTTTTCCACTTCCATCGTTGTTGCTGCTCCATCGTTGTCCTCTGCCACCATCTGTAGCAGGTTCCTTGTGGGTTTGGATGTGGCAGAGCTGCAAGCAGCACGAGCCGCTGTTCCAGGGCGCGCGGGAGCGGGGCATCCTGCGGTGGATTCATGGATTCTGTCCTCCCTTCACACGGGCAATGCAGTCTGGGGTTGCATGGAAGCTCCTTTGCAGGTAAGTTTAACCAGAAGTTCTTCTTTTCTCTTGCAGACTGCAGAACTTGCCGTTTGCTTTGACAAACCTCAACCTGAAAGCCCTCTGGCTGGCAGAAAACCAGTCCCAGCCCATGCTGAAATTCCAGACAGAGGATGATGAAAAGACGGGAGAAAAAGTTCTCACTTGTTACCTGCTTCCGCAGCAGCCCTCTCCCAGCCTAGGTAAGAGGCCGCGTTATGAAGGGTGGCTGTCACCCCATGCCCTCTGCGGGGCTCTCTGCTCTAGAGAAGAGGCCGGGAACTCTCCAGATCCCAGTTCCACCGCCTGGTTCCTTGGCTGATTGCTCAGAGTTGCCTTCCTCCCTGCCTTGCCCTGGCCTTGGTCACTGTGGTTGCTCTAACGGACCCAGTGGCTGTTGGCACTTCCTAAGGCAGAGGTTAAGAAGCAGAATCAGCTCCTCTGCTGGGTGGTGAGGACACTGCAGCCCAGTCTCAAGTATTCTGCTTCTGACTGGTGACCGAGTAGTTGGTTGGCTCTGAAGTTTGCCTCCTGACATGACAACGTTCCCGTGTCAGCACTTCTGCTTTGTGCCTTAATCCTGCCTTTTTTCTTCAATTCTTGGGTAAAGTGGGCTAGACCTGAACCCCTCAGTACCCTGGGGTGAAGCATACGAGGTGACAGGAGCTGGGGGCTTTCTCCTGTATCCTCAGCGCCTCTGCAGCGGGATGGCCATGCACATTGATAGAACTGCTCTAATGGGATGAGAACTGTCTTTTGTCCGAGCCCTCAACTCTGCTCATCCAGAAAGCAGCTCCCAATTTGTTATCCTTCTCCCCAGAGAATCTTTTGCAGAACAGTGTGGACGAGAGCTGGACAGACACGAATTTAAACAGAGTCAGTGTGATTCAGTTCCTGGATGAGCCCAAAGTGGATGATGACGACGAATCTGGAGCCGAGAGAAGGGTAAGAAGAAGAATTTATAGACACTTATTAGTTTTCTACAGAATTATGGGGCTAACCTACATTTTTTTTCATAGTGCAAGAAGCTATTATAGTGTTCCTGTCTTATAGCACCTGTACTATTGCTGTAGGCATGTGCTGTATGTTTGTGCGTGTGTATGTGCATGTATATATATATCTGTGTGTGTATATATATATATACACACACACACACACACGCACATATATATATATACATACATATTAAAAAAAGGTTCCTTGAGGAGACGAGCAGATGCAAAAGAGATTGCCTTGGGAGTCTTTGTGCAGACTTACCATTGACCCTTCTTGACGGGAGTTGACTGTGACTGCAGATATGTCCGTGGAGCACTGGGTTTCCCAGGGATCTCGGTGGTCGCAGCGATGTCAGTACCAGTTTGGCGCTGACCCCCTCTCCGGGCAAATGCAGCACCTCCAAACTCAGCCCAGACAATCTCCAGCCCTCCAAGCCTGGGACCAGGTGCAGTCCCGTGATGTGGAGTATCCTGTAACTCTACAGCGAAACGTTATAACTGTAGACAGGAAGCCTGAAAGCATTGGGCACAACGTTTTACTTTGCACATTACAGATGCAAAGAGCAGGATAAAAGCTTCATTTTGGTTTAAACGTTCTGCAGAATTTCTTGCTCTTTTCATATCATGCAGAGAGATTATCCTGAGATCTCAGTCCTTTTTATAAAACATCTTTGGGCTGGTCTCAGTGCTGCATTTCTCTTTGCAGCAATGAGATCTTTTTCCTACTGTTTTGGATATTTTTTTTTAAGTTATTATTTGTATAATGCTGAGTTTTTTGTTTGACTCCTGGCTCCTGGAATGGAGCCAAAGGAGTATCAGAAATTCTGCTGACTCAGGAGCGTGTCGGACGTTTTAAGAAGTGCCAGATGGATGGAGAAGTTCCACCTGCGTGTTCCTCCAGGGAACCCTCGTTGGGTGGGCTGTGTCACGGTGTTTGCAAGGCTGTAGGAGCAGCCAAGCTCCTGTCTGCATGGCTTCTGCCAGGTCCCTTATTGACGAGCTGATGCAGTAAATGAGGAGTGCTGTTTCCTGCAGCTGCATCTGTCCTCTCCGCAGCTTGGGGCTGCAGCAGAGGAGAGGCCGGGTCACCTCCTGCAGTGTGACACTTAGGCTGGGCTCAACCGCAGCCCCACAGCTCTGCTCCAGGCTTGTCACTTCAGCTCCCAGTTGGGTCTTGCCGTGGCACGTGCTGCTCTGCTTGTGGGGCGCCCTGCGCTCAGCGTTGTTCCTTGGCAGGGCCTGCAGCGCCGAGCAACCCCTCATCCCAGCGAGCTCAAGGTCATGAAGAAGGTGATTGAGGTGCGGCGCAACGAGGTCTATGCTGCAAAGCCCGACGCCGACCGGAATTCTCCTAAGGCAGAAGTGAGTTCCGTTCACTACGAAACCAATAACCGTAGAGCAGCGTGTAACAGATTTACAGAACGGAGAACAAGAGTGTGCCAGCTGGGCAGGAATAATCCTGGGGGGGAAGGACAGCAATGAAGACTTGGTGGAAGCAGGAGTCCCTGACAGAGCAAGAGGTGCAAGCAGGATACAGAGAAGGGTGTGACTGTGTGCATAGTGCCACTGCTATCGCAGCGGAGGGAGGAAGGGAAGGCTGATATTCTGAATAAAGATGATAGGACTGGAGTATTTGCAGGGGGTACCTTGCTGTCCAGGTGTGGTATTGAGAATAAATGCCCAAGCAGATGGTGCAACTAGGGTGGACCTAGGTGAAAAGTAGCAGGCTTGGCAGGGGAGGCAGGAGCTGGTGCGGAGGAAAAGGTGGTTCTGTTGGCACTGGATCACATTGCACCGCGTGCCAGTCCCCTTATGTTGCTCCATCTGCTGTTTTGGCTTCATCTCGGCTTTTCCAACCTGTCCTCTTGCAGGAGAAGAGACTGAGTGCCACGTCCAACCGCAGCGAGGACTCGCACCTCTCCAACAGCACGGCCTCTGCGGACCTCCGGGGAGAGGAGCAGGGCCAGGAGGGACAGAGGAGCTGGCCGAACGGGCAGGTGCCCGAGATGCAGGAGCTGGAGAGGGAGGCGAAGCTGAGGCCTGAAGAGGAGCATAAAGAAGCCGCTGACCAAGAGGAGGAAGATGCAGAAGTGGAATACAACGAGGTAGGAGCGTGGGAGCCGCAGCATGGTCGTGATGGAAAAGCAGAAGGACCTGGACGTTTCAGTGAACGTGATAAATGAGTGTTCAGAGTGAGCCGTGTTGCTGTGAGGGGGGAAAATGAGGCCCACAGATGCCCAAGTGCAAGTAGATGTTCAGGAGGCTGTGGGAGATGGGTGCATGGTGCCTGGAAGGGATAGCACGGGAGGCAGGCCGGGAAAATGGGGCCTGCGGGACCGAGTGTCCTCAGTCCTTGGAAGTGACACGAGACGTGGCCGGACGAGGGAGCTCTTACAGGGTTTGTGGTGGTTGTTCCTGCATCTCCTGCAGAGCAGGAGCAGCAGCGCTGGCTCTGCCCGTGCCCGCAGCCCGGGGGTGAGGTTGGTGCTGCCCGTAGGTTTAGCTCTTCCCTGGGGCTCACAGCCTTCGGGGGCTTTGCCTTTGCAGCCCACTGTACACTTTGCCGAGGACACACTGATACGGAGTGAGGATGAGGATGAAGACGAAGAGCGGCCGTTCCCGGTGGAGAAGCAGAGGCTTATCCGCAAGGACACGCCCCACTATAAGAAACACTTTAAGATCACTAAGCTGCCCAAGCCAGAGGCAGTGGTGGCACTCCTGCAGGGGCTCAACACTGATGGAGTCCCCAAGGAGGAAGAGGAGTTAGGAGGCTGCAATAACAACACGGAGCCTGAGGAGCAGGAGGAAGCCTGGGATGAGGATGACATCAAGAATGGAGCTTTATCCACTCAGCCTTCAGTGAAGGTAAGGTCTTGTGGGAGAGGGGGTGCTCGAGATGTCCCTTCTTTGAGCTACCAGGTGTGGTGCCAGTGAAAAACTTGGCAAGAGGCCCCGGCCCTTCGGGAGGCGCCTGCTGAGGGAGGAGAGCTGAAGTTCACTCTGGGGCTGGTATCCAGCAGCCTCCTTTGTCGCTTCTTTCTGCCTCCTTGGCTGTGTCCAAACTCTTGCTCTCCCCACTTGGGTGCGATATTTGTTCTGTGCTGCAAGAGCAGTTCTCCTGTCTTATCGCTGACGGGTTCTTTTGCTCCTTGCAATCACCTCCTCGCTTGCTGCTGGTTGCCCCGCGTTTGAACCGTGTCTCTTGATGGATTCTCGTCTCCTCAGGTTTACAGCCAGGCTGCTTGCAGCTGCCTCTCTGCTGCAGCTCCTGTTCCTGGAGGGGAGCGGGCAACGGGAGCAGAAGGCGCGTGCAACGCTGTGCTGGCACCAGTACAGGTGCATTCTCATGATGGATGCACGGGGCTTGGGGGCGCCGGTCACCTGAGTGTTGCCGTTGCCCCGGGAAGCCTTTCTGGTCGTGCTGGGAGCTGTTGACTCCTTGGGTTTGCTGGGCTGGACCAGCGACACGTGGAGGTTTCTGCTTGGGAAACAGGCTCACAGCAGAGTAAGAATTTACTGTTGAGGAAAGTGCTTGAGGTCAGGCTGGTTCTTGTTGGAGCTGAAGTTGCTGGCAATTTTATGAGATTGCTTAATGGGAATTCCAATTAAGGAATAGGATGGGGCTGAATCTCCATCCTATGATGTCTATGGATATCATGGATGAGATACGGGTCCCTGAAACGGGTGGACGCTGATGCAGTAATGGTTGTTGTTGCTGTGTGCCCCTCTCGGGGCTGTTGGGATCACCTCCGTCCCACAGAGCTGTTCAGACCACATAGGGGAGGTTCTTGCATGCAGGTTTGTGTTGAACTTCTCCCTCTGTGGATGGCTGCCTTGCTCTGCCCGCACTGGCACGTGCTCTCTAGGCACCACGTGCAGTTTCCTTGCTGTCCATGAAGTTCTTCAGAGTAAAAATAAGTTGCTGCTGCTGCTTGTAAGAAGGTGAGAGGGCAGCTTGAGTCCTCTGCATCAGAGGCCATTACTTGGGAAATGTCCTGACCTAAAATGCTCATTTTAGTCCGGGACTCCTAACCAAGGGTGCATTGCCCCATTTGCAACACCCACGAGCACTTGGTGGATACCAAGACGACAGACCTGGAATCTCCTTATCAAAAAATCACCTTTGGGGTCCTTGAGTGCTAAGAGACACTTAGGACTCTTTCCTGAGAGTCCCGCCTGGATGGAGGAGTTGTGCTGCTCGCGGGGCCGGGCTGGACGCCTGCTGCGGGACGGCAGCGTGGCAGCAGCGTCCCCGTGCACCGCAGCGTCGAGAAGTGCCGCACGCGTATTGAAGAGGAGATGGAGCAGGGCGTGCAGGGGGCTGAGCCTGGAGCCAGAGGGCTCCTGCTTGGCTTGCTTAGGCTAGGCACGTGCTTTTGAGAGAGATTCTTGGGTTTCCCGCGTTGGGAGCAGGTCCCGCAGCACCGGGCGGGCTGCGCGAGGGAGCAGCGCGGTTGGAGAGCGGGTCCCGCCGCCGCGGCCGGGCGGCACCAGAGGACCCTGCGGCTGCTCGGCCCTCCCTGCTCGCCAAGCCGGGCCGGCCTGGGCCGGGCCTGGCTGCTCCCAGGCCCGCTGGGCCCTGCCCGGCCCGCCCGGCGCCCCTGCGTGTTGGGTGGTGGTGGTGGTAGTGGTGGCGGGTTTGGTTGATGCTCCACTAATCCGCATGCCTCTTTGCTGGTTCCTGTCCTAACAGGGGGTGTCGTTTGATCAAGCCAATAATCTGCTGATTGAGCCTGCTCGCATTGAGGAGGAAGAGGTCTGTACCATTCCTACTGTTCTCTCTCTGCCACAATCATCCCGCCTGCCTGATTTGCTTGCCAGGCTCGCCCCGCGCCGCAGCGGGAGCTCTGGTCTATCTGGGTCAAGTGGCTTCCGGACCTGACTGATCACAAACACACCGGGATGATTTCCCTCCCCTGCTCTCACCTCCTTTCCCTCCCTTTCCGTAGCTGAGGTGAGAATGGCTGCTGCAGAGCGAGGGGCAGGAGGGGTGGAGAACCAAAATCCTGGTGGCTGCGCACTGAGGAAGGAGAAGGTGGAAGGAAATAAGTGCGTGCTTAGGGTTGATGGGTGGCTCGAAGGAGGAGAGGCCTCAAGAAGCCGCTGCTTGCTGTGTGTGAGCCGGGCTCGTGACACTGGCAGCATCAAGGCAGCGTGTCACATCAAGGCACTGGCCTGCTTGCCTCCGTGAACTTGCTGCTTTGCCTCTGCCTCGTGTGTGATGTCGAAGCTTCCCCTTTGTGGAGCAAAGGGAGCTTTGTGGAGCTCCCTTTGTGGAGCAAAACTTTCTGGAAGAGAGGTGACAGAAATCCTTTCCATTTCAGGCAAAAAGTGAGCCGACTCTGTTGTGGTCTGTTCTTAGTGTGTTGTGAAGGTTTGTCCATCTCCTTAGCTGCAGACCACTCAAAACATGTTACGTCTCTTGCATTTCTCTTCTACATAGCTTTTCTGTCCCCAGTAACCACACAAAACCAGTACAGCCAAGTGCTTCCTGCTTCCTTCATTCAGGAGCTCCCTGCTCCTGGGCACAGGGACATCTCAGTTGGGGAAAGACAGAGTGGACCAGGATGGGATCCCATAGGATCCCATGGGATCCAGATCTTGGGAAGAGAGTCATCTCTTCCCAAGGGGTTGCCTCGGTCTGCAAGTGCAGTGTAGAAATGGCCAGGTCTAGGTGCTGTGGAGGCTCCTGCAAGGCGAGAGAAGCGGGTCAAGCTGCTGTTGAAGTTGTACCTGAAACCTTATTGATTTCAGAAAAAAATCAAAGAAATAGAGTGTCCAGCAAGAGCTGGACTCCATCATACTGCATGGTTTGACCATGATAAGGGGAAGTGGTTCCCCTGCTCCGTTTGGGTGACTTGGGTTCTGTGTCTGAGATGATGACTGAGGTCCTCCTGGTTTTGCCAGGCTTTAACCATCTTCTGCAGGGCACTGTGGGAATCAGAGGTGAGAGGACTCTGCAGTGGCAAAACTTGTGCTGGTGGAGGAGCTCTCTGCTGATGCAGGAGCTTTATAGGTTTCTGCTTCTCCCGTGGGGCTTTCGTGCAGCTGCACCAGGTCATCTGGACAAGAGATGGTGGTGATTTCCCTCCCTAGGAGGAGGCTGGGCTGCTCTTGGAGGTTCCTGGGCAGAGTGTGGAAAATTGCTGCCACCTTCCTCTGCTGCTATGCGAAATCCTGTCACTCCAAACCAGGAGCAGGTTCCTGCTCCTTGGAGCAGCTTTGCCCCGTGGAGGCGGCTCGGGAATGTCACCGTGTCTGAACGCAAGCCTTGTGCTTGTGAGCACCACTGTTGGTTGCCAGAAGCAGCCGGTGACAGCACAGCGCAGTTTGGACCTCAAACAGCCAGGATTAGCAGGGCTCAACTTTAAAAAAAGCCACTATATTTAGTGCGTAGCGTCAGCTCGCCAGCCCTTGTGCGCGATGGTGACACCCTCGAACCCTGCCCTGGCTGGGACCCCTGCGCCCCGAGCAGCTTCTTTCTCTCTCGTTTGGTTTCACATCTATTGATTTACTAGGTGAAACCACTGTACTTTCTGGTGTATTACCAGACATTGAATTCCTAAGTAGAAAACTTGAAGAGATTGTTAAATCTGTTCTGTCTGATACAAGATCGTGTCATCTGTATTTCATCCATTGACTTGGCCGGAACAAACCTTCTAAGGAGCAGAATCCTCTTACAAAGTTTTCAGAAGATGGCATGCCCCGGTTTCTCAGCTTCGTTTTTTAGATGACGAATCATCCCACTGAGCAATGGAAAAAGTGCTTCCTTTTCTGTGTGCGTGTCATTTCATTTCTAGACAGACAAGTTGTTATGACTCTGGCCTGAAGGCCCTTGCTCCTCTTCCTCGTTCCGTGTCTACCTGCCCGCAGCACGTTGAACATGGGGATTGCAGCCTTTTATGTCATCCTTTGTGCTTATATCTATTAATGCCCCCTTTGGATACAACCCCCCTTCTAAGTGACAGCAATTACTTCTGTGAGGTCTTATTCATCCGAGTGCCTTGCTCTGTGCAGCTATGTGTGTGAACAGATCTGGAGCCTTTTGGGGGACCAAGTAGCAAAGAATCTGCAGGGCTGACCTGCAGGGTTTCCTTTTGGTGCTTGGAGACCGTGGCCTGACTTGCTTTCTCAGACAGGCAAATCAAAAAGCAGAGGAGCCTCTTTCACCAAGGAGGGGAAGGTGCCTTGTTTCAACGAAGCGCTGCGCTGCAAACCCGACTTTGCCTTTTGCAGATGAGCAAACAGGTTCTGTGTAACCTTGTGGCTCAGGACCAATATTATACGAAGATTGAGGCGTTAAAATAGTGCCTGTAGAAACGAATAGGACTTGAGCGTTTTCATGCCTTTTGAAACTGGCCTCTCCCTGCAAACTAAAGAGCAGAGAGCAAGAGCTCCTGGAACGGTCTCTCCTGCCTCCCCCCACAAAAAGGAAAAGGAAAACAAGGGTTTGGGAGCGTAGAGCTGGCAGTTAAGGACAAGATAACCCAGACTTGGGTAAAGAGCGAGGCCGAGTCTCCTGCCGTCCGCAGGAGCAGTGCCGGGCTCTCCTCCAGGACACAGGTAGGCTCCCGCCAGGCACGCACACTCACGTTTCTCCTGCTGGGGGGTTGTCCAGAACGCTGCTTCTTGAGTACTAAGCAAGCTTTTTGCTAGGCTAAATTTGCACTTGCTAATTTAGGAAATTGTTCCTTTTCTCATGATCTTTTCTCGTGAAAAACGCCTTTCCTGTTACCTGGCCCTTTGCCACTTTCCCTATGGTGGACCTGTGTGGACCTCGGTCACGAGCCCTTTCAGCCTTCACTGAGCTCCATTAAAGACACCTTTTTGGTGTCTTTTGGTGTCTTCTGGTGCCCTCTTCCTAGCCAGGTTCTTCGTTTCGTGTCTCTCCTATTGCCCTTCCGTGCACCGTGTGAATTCAGCTCGTGGCCTTGAGCGACCGGCCGGCATCACCGATGCTTCCACACGCTAAATCCTGCAGTTCTCCTCCTGCTTCAGATGTGGTAGCTCCCGTTCACGATGGGAATTCTCCTTAGATAAACTGCTTCTGTGCCCGGTGCCAGGATCCCTCTGGAATTCTGTCTCCGTGCTGTTTCCTGTGCTTAAACTTGACCGTGCTCGTGAGCTTTGGGATGTTCTAGTTCTAGCCAGGTTTAGTGTCAGGATTTTCCATCTTCTGTCTGTCACCTTGAGCAAACGCATTCTCAGGGCAGGACCTGCCCTCTGCAGCACCACGTGAAAATGAAGCACAGGCCTGGCGAGGGAACCGGATTTTAGGGGAAAGAAAAAAACAAAAACCCACCAAGACTGAACTAGGAATTCTCTAACCTGTCAGTCTTTCAGTTCCGTGTTAACTGATGTGCTTAAATTGGCCTTTGGAACAATAAGGTTATTGGAGTGATGGGATTTTCTGGGTGAAATTTTGTAGTCAGAAAGATGCAAAACAGATAATTTTAACACCTCAGAATGAAGAAGAATTAATAAGATGGAAAAAAAATGATTCCATTTCCACCGAGACTCTGAATGTCTCCCGTTGCTTTTCAGTATTTATCCATCCAGTTCTTTTCAGGATCCTCTCTCGTTATCAGCGTTTCTATCGCTGCCCAATCTGGGTGCTCAGAGCATCTGATGAGGAAGAAGGACGTGCTTCGTAAGTCCCTGTTCCTGGAAATTGCTAATGAACGAGCACATCCTAACCCTGGAAACCCTTTTGTTCCAGGTGTATAAGTCGTCGATGGGAGTATTTTTAAAAGATCTCCCCCTTTTCTCGTCCTCCTTCCCACCCGCAGCCCCCCTGCCTCGCGGTGAGCCGGGCAAAGCGCTCAGCTCCTCTGCTCCCCGCTCGCCATCCCACCCTGCACGGGCCCAGGCCCCGCCTAACCAAAACTCATCCCAAAGGAGGGAGAAACAAGGCCAGAGCAGGAGCCTTGTCCCTTGGTCCACGTGGCAGCGCCTTTCCTTCGGTCCCTTTTTCTGCTGGGTTTTTAATTGAGTTCCCAGCAGCTCCCGCAGTAATCCCGACCTTCCCCTCGCTCAGGGCTATTTGCAGCCCCTGTCCTCACACGTGGCTGCTCACCAGGCCAGCCCCCTTGAGCTCTGCTCACCAGGCTAGACCCAGTTAGCTCTGCTCACCAGGCCAGCCCCCTTGAGCTCTGCTCGCCAGGCTAGACCCAGTTAGCTCTGCTCACCAGGCTAGCCCCGTTGAGCTCTGCTCGCCAGGCCAGCCCCCTTGAGCTCTGCTCACCAGGCTAGACCCAGTTAGCTCTGCTCGCCAGGCCAGACCCAGTTAGCTCTGCTCACCAAGCCAGCCCCCTTGAGCTCTGCTCGCCAGGCCAGCCCCCTTGAGCTCTGCTCGCCAAGGCAGCCCCCTTGAGCTCTGCTC